>JBBMKA010012726.1:0-33596 GCA_037833695.1 Sechiopsis laciniata
GAAAAAATATATTATTTTATTCTTATTTTAAAAGTGAATTAATTCATTAAGGACCATTTTTAAACTTAATTGATAGTTGATGGACTAAAATTGTACATTTGAAAGCTTAGGGACTAAAATTGGACAATTCTAAAAGTCGAGTGATTAAAATTGAACAATTTTGAAAGTCGAGGGACTAAATTGGACACTTTAAAAGTCGAGGGACTAAAATAGAATAAACTTCATAGTCTAGGGACCAAAATGGTATTTTAACCATTTTTTTAATATACACATTTGAATCGGCTTTTGAGATTTACATAATTAATTTATAATATTTCTATAGAAATCGATCTCGGTTTTTTTGTTTTTAAATACTATAGTATAGGAGCACAAAAAAGAAAGGGAAATAGCCACGGAGTTCTCCACTTTACCATTTTTTAAATTTATTTCTTTAATTGGCTTTTTCTCTTGTTTGCCCAAAAATGCAACGATTCCCAATAATTTATTAGGTTGGCTTTTGAAGAACACTCTTGAATCCATCTAATTTATTTATAAGTATTCCAAAATGAGTCTACTTTTTTGCTTTATAAAGTATATTTTTATACATTTTATTCTTATTTATAAAAAAGTATCTTTTCCCTATATTTTCATATTTTTATTCGTTCTATATAAAGTTGAATTTTAAAAAAATTACATGATTTAAATTTTACAGCAAGTTTTCTTATTCTTTCGGTTCATGTCAAATAAAATGTATTGAATTTGACCATTTTCGTTACTGTCAATTTTTTTTAAAACCACTTTCGGCTTTCTTCCTATGTTCATGGTTGATATGAGATTAATGTATTTTTAATTATATAAAATTTCACTAATTGAATAGTCATTTTTTGAATTTTTTGAACTACAGTTGCGTATATCCAAGTTCAACCACTAATTGAACATCATGAAAGCTTACTTAGGATCGGAGGTGTTTGGGGGAAGGGGAATGATAATAGTAATGATTGTGGAAAGAATGAGGAGGAGAATAAAAAATATAATGATTATGAGAAAAATAATTATTTGTATTTGGGGTGAAGGTAATGATTATGAGAAAAATAAAATAATGAATATGATGTAAGTGAAAATAGTGATTTGTTATATAAGAAATTATTGAAAAGAGAATAAAAAGTAATTAAGAGAGAATGAAAAAAGTTATTTTTGAAAAACGTGATTATGTGAGAATGATTCCATTGATCCAAACACGGAGAATCATCCTCATTCTTATTATTTCCTTTATTTTTGGTGGCCCAAACACTCAAATTACAAAAGGTTTTATGATTCTGTTTTATATTTGACAAAAATCTAAATACTAATGGAATTGGTCATCTACATTCATATACTCATGAAATTATTTTTATTTAAACAAAGTGAGACTATACTTTAAGGCTTAATTCTATTTTTAAGAAAAATTGCTATAGACAAGCCTCAACTTTTTTAAAAAGTATATCATATATAGTAAATTTTTGTATTTTACTTTCATATTTCAAAATTACACTCTTTTTAATGAGGTAAACTTAATCGCATTCAATCATCTAAACTTGTATCTCAATCTGCTGAACTAAATGTTTTCATTATACTCAATTGACGGAAGGTAATGTGTACATTTTTTTTCTATTTTTAGTATTCTGTCATTTTTCTACTATAAATGAAATTTTTCAAAGTTCTACTATTCATGTAATTTTTTTAATTTATTATTATTTTTGTGGTATAGGTGTTTGGATGAAGTTTTAATGATGAGTCATTTTAAATAGTTAAAAATTGATAATTATAGCAAAAAATTCGTTTGGATGTAGTTTTTTTTAAATGAGTTAGAGCGAGAAACTTTGTTTGGATGTAGATTTAAAATAAGTAGATAAAAAAGAATTATTAAAAATAAATTATTTTATTTAATTAAAAATTAATAATTAAAAATCAAGAGTCATATTGAATAGTTATAAATGAATTATTAAAAATAGAAAATTATTTCTAATAGAATTATTTTGAATAGTTACAAAAAATTATTATTTTTAAATAGGGTAAACAAACCTGATAAGAATAAAAAAAATGAAAATAATCGTTTGAGTAGTTATAGAAATATTTATAAATAAATATGGGACAATTTTTTTCTTAAATAATGAGAAAAGATGAAAACTGATATATATTGGGAGTGAGAAAAAAAAAAAAGAGGATTGGCTTGGTGATGTGATTGTACATTATACGGTTCCATTCCATGTGCAGCTTTACACAGTAAATACGATCATCTTGGTACTGCAAAGTTTGTATTATGATTACGTCACTAAATGGTGCAGCGACCGGGAGAGGAAATCTCACCAAACGGTACCGTTTTCAAATTTCATTACTACCTAATATAATATAATATAATATATATATTTATTCTGCAGTCTGTGCTAAACAACTAAAAAGTTACCTGACGACATTAAAAAATAACAAATGTTTTTGGCCTTTTTCCTTTTGTTTTGACAGGCGGAAGAGGAAACGGCGCCGTTGAAGATAACGAAAGCCGTTACCTACACCGGGATTCCAGTCCCGAAGGCCACTCCTTGCCGGGAATTCTACTACACGTCAGCAAGGTCGTTGGCCGGCAGCGATACGCCGCCGTTTCGGTCGTTTCTCCGGCTACCGAAAAGTGGGCCGTCGGCTCTCGGCAATGACAGCTCATCTTCCGATGATGATTCGGATACCGCCGCCGTGTCTTCCAATTCCATTGGCACCCAGCCTCGGCCCATTCCTCGATCGGTTCTATTTCTTCTTACCTTTTTTTTCTCTTCATTTTACATTTTCTACACTTACTGTCGTAACTGTAACATTCCAGAAATTACTTTCCATTCAATTCAATTTCTGTTTGACCATTTATCTAAAAAATAATTTTCTATCATTTTTTTTTCGGTTATAAGGTATATCTTGGTGAGATGCGCCTTGGCCCCAACATTAAGAAAATAATAATAATTACATTCTGTTCTATTCTTGGGTGAGATCTCGAGTAGATAGTTTTTTACTTGCTCAACTCAACAACTTGTGGGTGTAAGAATAATTAGAAAAAATATATATATATGAGCATGCACTAATAATAAGAGAATTTTGAGTTTGAATCTACTGTTATGTAAATTTCTTTCCTTTTTTAAGTTCATGAGCTATGGGCCGAGCAAAATTTAAGATAAACATAATCATACAATTCAACTCGAAAATATATAGGTTGAGTTTGATTGTTCTTATACATAGAATAGGATGGATTGATAAGCATAATCAGACAACCCAATCCAGCTTGGACCTTGTATATCTCTGGTTGAAGTATTTCAACCTGCCCCTTTTGGTTGAGAGTAACTAACAATATATTTTTTTAAATTCAACAATATTCGGAGATTGTGAATTCGAACAGTAACTTATGTGCATGATATCACTAGAGCTATGCTCTAACAATTACTTTTAGTCCAAGCTCAATTAGACTATTGCCTTATTTCATTCATTCTTCTAATTTTTAACCATTTTTTTTACTTTTAAATTACAAAATTATATTTTTTGAATTCAGCAACAGAAGGAGGTCAGGGACTCAAGCCGGTAACCAATTAGGTTTCGAGATTCACTTTTGACATTAACTTTTAGACACTTTCCGTATCTTCATTTCTTCGATGTCTTCTGATACCTACCCTAGGTATGGATGTGGTTACTCCGGATATAGTGGAGTGAATCTCCGATTTCCGAGTTTCCAAAAAAAAAAATGGTTACTAGATTACAAAAATGCTTTTAAGATTTTCTGTTCATTTTATATACTTAGTTCAATTAGTCGGATTAATTAAGTCCGCTCCTCAAACATATAAACAAGCATATATTGTGTAAATAACATATAACTTATAGTCTGCATATTTCTTAAAAAAAAAAAAAAAAAAACTTACAGTCTGCATTGGATTATTTAAACTTTGGCTTATGTAAATTATATACGGTTGAAATAAGTAGAGATTTGATATTATTTTCAGGTTGGTTATGGGACATTTTTAGCGGCATCAGCAAATTTGCCATTCCAAAGCAAGGGCTTTCCAGATGGAATTAGAGGAAGGAAACTTTTACAAGTACGATCAATTATTATTTACAATTTTAATTGAATTAAGAAATAAAAGTGAGTTTAATCAACAAAAATGATGGTTTGTTTAATGCATAAGCAATATGATTGCAGGAGCATGCAAGTCATAGTGGCTTTGGCCAATTATTGGGTTGGCTTATGGCTGCTATTTATATGGGTGGTAGACTCCCTCAGATTTGGTTAAATGTGGGTACTAAAATCAATCAACCTTTGATTTTAAAAAATGTTACATTATTGTTTCCAAAACATTTTTCTCAAATTCTCGTTTCTTTTATTCTTATATTATCCTCTCATTTATGCATTTTGTTTTTTTTTTGACTTTTTTTTCCAGATCAAAAGAGGAAGTGTGGAGGTAGGAATGATCTCGTTTACTCATTTTCTGAAAAAAAAAAAAAGGGAAAACGATTTAATATATCAATCTTAGTCTGTTTTTATTTTAGTCATCTTTAGAAAATAAACACTTTAGTCTCTAATCATTTATAAATCGTGTCAACTATCATGAAAGCCTAGTGGTTAAGTGGGTTTTGAAGAGTTAAGAGGTGATAGATTCAATCAATGGTAACCACTTACTTAGAACTTAATTTCCTATAAGTTTTCACGGTATATTCTGTGACTTACGCATAAGCTTCTCTGGACAATCACAGATATCAAAAATAAAAAAAATTGTAGGTTGTAAGTTGGGTGTTAGGTTTCTAATAGATTTAAGATTTTGTTAGAAAGGATTGGTATTGAAAGCTTAATGGTTATAAAATCTAAAATAGTTATTTCCACCAAGTTTAAAGTAGATAACAAAATATAGATAGACTAGTGTTTACAAGCTTGATGAAGATGATGGCTGTGTTCTGATTTTTATTTTTTATTTTTTTTATTTGAACAGGGGCTGAATCCTCTCATGTTTGTGTTTGCCTTGATTGCCAATGCCACTTATGTAGCAAGGTTTGCTCTCTCGATCTCGATCTCCACCTCGAAGTTATTTACTTGTGATTGATTATAAGATGTTTGTTTGTTTATATTGATGAATGAATGAATGAATGCAGTATATTAGTGAGAAGTACAGAGTGGGAGAAAATCAAAGCTAACATGCCATGGCTGCTTGATGCTGTCGTTTGCGTCCTCCTCGACTTATTCGTATCCTTTTCCCTTCATCTTTTAACTTCACATTTCACTACTGTTGTTTGCATTAATTAAATGCTTTAGAATTTACATAATCATTTGTAAAACTGCCATCAATTGGGTAGGACCGTGCTTATAGGAGAAAACTATGTTTAGGAGTTGAAACCACTTTTCCTTCACGTTATCATGTTTTGAGTAATATGGTAGTTATTTTCACGATATAGAACAATTATGGAGTGGCTTAATGGTATAAGGTGTCATAAGTAACTAAGAGGTGATCGAGTTTAATCTATGATGACCATCTATCTAGAAAATAATTTTTTACAGATTTTCTTGACATTTAAAGGTCTGATAGTATGTCCCTTGAGAATAGTCGATGTTCGCACAGGTTGACTCATATCACTTTTTTAGATATAGTCAAAAGCCAAGTGTTTTCGTTTGGGCTTCCAACATCAAGTGTTGGATAAGAGTAATAGTTGGCTTCTCTTTCACCAACAATTATTACCCGAGTAATGAACAATAATCACTAGTCATCTCAATTTCTTTTTACTACTACCCAATCACCATTATCATAATGCTCAATAATTCATCATCTAATTTTTTTTCACTAACCATTATCTGCACCTCAAACATAGACAATAGCCTAGTAACCATTTTTTTAATGACCTGATAATTTGGAGCTTTGATCCTCTGGAAAATGATTGGTCACCTAACATCATACTAACCATAGTTATCCACTAACATTGGTTAATCATGACAGATTTGTTTTATAAACTTTTTACTCCAGTACTTTTAGTTTAAATAATTTTGCTAAAAAAACTTATTTTAAAAGTGGCACCTTTAAGTACTTTTTAGTAAAAGAACTTTACATAAAACCATCTTGTACCATTAGTTAGATTTTGCATATAGCTTTTGATTTGATTTGATTTGATTTTGAAGCTTTAACGCAGCCACCCAATTATAGATAATTCTGCAGTACATATATTACAGAAGGTTTAGAAGGAAGAGGCAAAGTGGAGGAAGAGACTGCAATGATTATGAAGAGGCAACAAAACATGCAACCTTGGAATCTTATTTAATTAAACAAAGCCCTCCCTTCTTAATTAGCCAAAAAAAGTGATAATTTTGGCCATCTGATTGAGCAATTCAAGTGTTTGTGAGAATGTAAGTTGCTGCAAATTTTAGGCCTCATTTCATATGTTAGTTTCGTTTGTTTTGGTGAGACGTGAGATGAACACGAACACAAGTAATTTTGGTATTTTTAATCATATATAGTTCAATGCAAATGATTATCTATCATGTTTTTGACATAATAGGTTATAGTTACATCTATGAAGATAGAATAATCATCATAAACTCACATAGTGGTCAAAATAATTATTTCTAGATTTTGAATATTGAAAAAAAAAAACTCTACCTCAAAATGTTCATTTATGTTTCTAAATTCATCCTAACAATAATTTATGTTCTATTTGATAACTATTTTAGCAAGAATGCAAAAAAGAAACAAAAAAAAAAAAATCCATTCTTTAGTAAGAATATTTAAAAAAAGTTTTATAATATCAAACATCCCATTCAAATGAAAGTGTAATATTTTTAATTTAAAAGTTATTGACGGTGATATTTTTTATATATATTTTTAAATCAAGGGTATTTATGAATTTTTCTTAAAATTCAAAGGCGTTTTTGAAACTTTTGAAGAGTTCATAGGTATTTTTGAAACTAAACTTTAACGATTTTTATCCAAATTTAACGATAATGATATTTTTGAAACTTTTGTTAAATTTTAAAGACATTTTTAAAACTTTTTAAAATTTGGAGACACATGATCCGAGAGAAAATAAATATGCAAGTGTTTGAAAAAAAAACTAAAAATAAGACAAAGTTGTCATTGAATTCGAATTCCTCCTACCAATTGTAGCTGAATCCAATTTTATTTTTATTTTTATATCTAACTCTATCAATTATTTGTTGATGAAAAAATGAAATAAATCTCCGCCCGCCCGCCCGCCGTGCCTGGACTCCCTCCTTTTTCCCCCTTCCATTCTCTTCCGTCGTCGCCATTTCCATTCCTTTTTTTTTCCTCTGTAAACTCTGAAATCAATAATCTTTCTCCATTTCACTCTCCCGCTCCTCAACGATCTCACCACCGGCCCCATTTCTCGAGGGTTTATACCTTCCTTTTTCTCTGTCGCCAGGTATGGGTTTTCGTTTCCCACTTTAACATAAACCCTAATAATGTTTCTGGAAAAACAAAGGCATATGTATTTATATATATTTGCGTGTTTTTGTTTAGATTCAGCTCTCGCATCTTCACGAATCATCGGCTGTATTTTTTTGTGGCTTTAATTAGGTTACACTGTGGCTTATTGCTTTCGTTTTCCAACCATGAGACACATCTTTTCGTCCAAACTTGCGAAATTAGATTTAATTTGAAGATTTCCACTCTCTTACCCTAAATTATAAAGAAAAGGTTTACAACGGAAATTCGTATCGAATGGATTAATAATACGAGCTCTGGGGTTAGATTCAAGTGAATGTATATACTAAGGATAAGTGGGTGTCTAGGCTCTAGGTTTAGTGCCTTCCATTTACTGGTTCTTATGAACGTTTAGAGCACAAGCCAAAAGTTTTAAGAAAGAAGAGCACTTCACTTTGAATAGGCGAGAGACTTATGTAAAAAGACTTGCTCTAGAGGCGCAATAGCAAATCCTTTTTGCGAAATTCCTTGCGTTTAGGGATATTTTTTGTTCTTTATTAATTAAAATTGATAATATTTACTAACCCATTGAGTTTTTTTTTTAATACTTACACTCTGTTTATGTTACTTTGTCTCTATGAATGTACTTACGTATAGTGTGGCTCACAAAAAAAGCTTGTGCTTTTTTTTTTTGTGCCTTGAGTTTTTAAGAACATTGGGTTTCAGCATGACTGGTACAAAAGTATTGTTTGGGTACTATGTCCAAACACCTTTGTGGGTAAGTTTTTCTAGTGTGAGGTCGATTAATGGTCATCGTTTAAGTTTCAGGATTTGGTGATTGAAATTGTTGTTTTGGAAGACTAGAAAGGAAGTTGGTTCAAAACCCATAATTGATTTTTTTTTTTAGGTTGGGGAACGACTTCTTTGGTTAGGAGTTTAAAAGCTTTTTTTGAAAATATAGTCAAGCAAGAGAATTCAATGTTGCGTGGTTGAGAATTTTAATGGTTGTGTTTTTTTTTTTGATTAAGGCATGAAATCATGTTGTGTGATATAGATTAATCATGTAGTACTTTGATTAGTCATGAAACACTTCTTATTAGAAAGTTATGAAAATACTTGGTAGCATGATATCATTATTGTGGGACCTTATGCAGTATTGAATGCTTATACATTGGCCAATTATGAATTAAATAATTTTTTTGTGCATTCCTTTTTGGCTGTATGAAAATGAAGCACCCAAGGTTGGTGTGTGTGAAAGTGATACACACCTACGTAGGAAAGTGATGCCTACCAATAGCGAGACTTAGGGATTATGAAAGTGATGCACACTTGGTGAGTTTGATGTGTATGAGAGTGATGAACATCATGTCGTATCAGTATGTATGAAAGTGATGCACATCTCCGGGTAAATATGGAGATTGGATAGACAATAATTGAAAATTAATTTGCAGGTCCCCTTAAGTCAAGATGAAAGCCATATTGAATGTGTTTGCATACACCTCAAGTGGAGGGTTTTATTGGGTATATTTAAAATACTCATAATTTTCAATTCTTTTTTTTTTGTAATGACAAGAATTTACAAGGCGGGTGACCAAGGTGGCTTGTTGAATGTGCCATGGATAGAAGTTAGCATAGTTTTCACGTCTTTGTTATTTTTCTCTTACACTTATAAACTTGTATTTCAAAACTTATGGTATGAGTTATTGAGTCAACTTGTATTTTGAGTATTTTATATCTTACCACATTTTCATTGTGATCCCTAATAAAGAGATTTAATTGTTTGAAAGAAAATATATCTTTTCCTTATTGATTTTGATTAGTTTTCAAATGCTCTTAAACATGTATGAGTAATGACTTTAGTTAGTCTAAGTCGACATAGTCGGGTCGTTATTAATATCAGAGTCCAACGTTAAGAGTTTTGTGTAGACTAGCTTACATTGTAAGTGTGTAAGTGTCTCCATGACCAAGCACCAAGCACCAATCATCGACTAGTATGTTATTGTTTCAAAGGTTTCGTTTATAAATAAACATTGTTGCAAAATGTTTTGGGTAAAAAGTGCCCAGGAATAGATATGATCAATGTGATGTTTTAAATACATGCTTGATTTTTTGTTTTATTTTGACGACCTTGAGAAGTAGTGAGTTACATGTAAGTTGTGAAGTTTTATTTTGTCAAATCACAATTTTTTATGAATGGTTCATTCGATTATGAAGTATTTCCTTTATTCTTCTCAAAGAGGTAATCAAGATCCAAACAGAAATTATAACTTTCATTTAAAAATCGGGTTGTGCATTTGTGCTTGTGAGATTTATATTATAAGAGATGCTTTGGATCAAAGAAAATTGTTGTCCATTGTACCTCAAGAGGGCATCATTAGGTCAAATTCTTAGACGGTTGTCCTTTCTGAGTATTTTTGTATTCTCTGACTCGGTATAGATCAGCTTGAAATATAAACGGTCATTGTTAACATTTTATACTTGTTTCACGAGTTTAATAATAATTCTGTCTTTGAAAATGAAGGTGTATCCATAAGTATTAATTCAGTAGTAGTCGTGCTTTATTTTATGCTTGACTGTTTGATGACTATTTTTGTGAACTTCCCAAAAAGGTTCTTTTTTGGCTTATTCACCTGGTTAGGGTTTTTTTTGGACAACAGTGTTGTGGCTGCATAGCCTCTATGGCTGATCGTAGAAATGGTAATAGCCAACCCCCCAATGGGAAGGCCAGTGGAGCAGCAAATATGTATTCTATTGATCTAGTGAGCTTCAGCACTAGACTGAAAGCTATTTATGCTCATTGGAGTGAACACAAATCTGATATGTGGAGCTCTTCAGTTGTACTAGCTATTGGGACACCTCCAGCATCTGAGGATCTGCGGTACCTTAAGTCTTCGGCGCTGCATATCTGGTTGTTAGGTTATGAGTTTCCAGAGACTATAATTGTGTTCACGAAGAAACAAATCCATTTTTTGTGTAGCCAAAAGAAAGCCTCTCTCCTTGATGCTGTAAAAAAATCTGCCTTGGATGCTGTTGGTGCCGATGTTGTTATGCATGTGAAGGTTAAGAATGATGATGGTTCTTCCTTAATGGATGCAATATTTCGTGCTATTCGAGCTCAGTCAAAGGAAGATGGCCTGGAGAACCCAGTAGTTGGATACATAGCTAGAGAAGCCCCTGAAGGGAACCTTTTAGAGATGTGGTCTGGAAAGCTTAAAAGTGCTAACTTTGAATTGGGTGACATAACAAATGGGTTATCTGATATATTTGCCAGCAAAGATGATAATGAAGTTATGAACATCAAGAAAGCTGCATTTTTAACCGTTAATGTGATGAATAAAGTTGTGGTACCTAAGCTAGAAAATGTGATTGATGAGGAGAAGAAAATCACCCATTCGTCATTGATGGATGAGACAGAGAAAGCCATTCTAGAACCCTCGAAAGCTGGCGTGAAGTTAAAGACTGAAAATGTTGACATATGTTACCCTCCAATATTTCAGAGTGGAGGAGAGTTTGATCTCAGACCCAGTGCCGCCAGCAATGATGAGTTACTTCACTATGATCCGGCAAGTGTGATAATATGTGCAGTCGGGTCCCGATACAAGAGTTATTGCTCTAATGTTGCCAGAACTTTCTTAATTGATGCTAACGCACTGCAAAGCAAGGCATATGAGGTCTTGCTAAAAGCCCAAGAAGTGGCTATCAGTATGTTGAGACCTGGAAATAAGGTGAATTCTGCATATATTGCAGCACTTTCTGTTGTCGAGAAAGAAGCTCCTGAGTTGGTTCCAAATCTTACTAAATCAGCTGGGACGGGCATTGGTCTTGAGTTTCGTGAGTCTGGGTTGAATCTTAATGCCAAAAACGATCACATAGTTAAGGCAGGCATGGTGTTTAATGTTTCACTTGGTTTCCAGAACTTGAAGCCAGCAGATAAATTGCAGAGTTCTTCAAGTAAAACAAAGAACCAAATTTTCTCATTATTGATTGCTGATACAGTTATTGTCGGCAAAGAGAAGACAGAAGTTTTGACTGCTCCAAGCTCTAAAAGTGTCAAAGATATTGCATACTCATTTAATGAAGACGATGATGAAGAAGAAAAGTCCAAGGTAAAAACTGAAGCTAATGGAAAGGAGGCAGTTGTCTCGAAGACAAATTTAAGGTCAGATAATCACGAGATCTCAAAGGAGGAACTCCGTAGGCAGCATCAGGCTGAGCTTGCCCGTCAGAAGAATGAAGAAACAGCTAGAAGACTAGCTGGTGGTAATGGAGCTGGAGATAATCGTTCTTCTATGAGAACTGCTGGAGACTTGATTGCTTATAAGAATGTAAATGATTTGCCTCCCCAGAGAGATCTGATGATTCATATTGACCAAAAGAATGAAACTGTACTATTGCCTATTTATGGTAGCATGGTTCCTTTTCATGTTGCTACTATAAGGACTGTCTCCAGCCAGCAGGACACCAACCGATCTTGTTATATTAGAATAATTTTCAATGTTCCTGGGACGCCTTTCAGTCCTCATGACGCAAGCTCATTGAAATTCCAGGGATCTATATACTTGAAGGAGGTTTCGTTCCGCTCCAAAGACCTAAGACACATTAGTGAATCAGTAAATCTAATTAAAACATTGCGGAGACAGGTTGTTGCTAGGGAGTCTGAGAGAGCAGAAAGGGCGACATTGGTTACACAAGAGAAGCTCCAGTTGGCTGGTAATCGTTTCAAGCCAATTCGGTTGCCCGAACTTTGGATTCGCCCCAATTTTGGTGGACGTGGGAGGAAGTTACCTGGGACTCTGGAAGCACATTCAAATGGATTTCGTTATGGTACCACTAGGTCAGACGAACGGGTGGACGTTATGTTTGGCAATGTCAAGCATGCATTTTTCCAACCAGCAGAGAATGAAATGATCACTCTACTTCATTTTCATCTACACAACCATATAATGGTGGGGACTAAGAAAACCAAAGATGTACAGTTCTATGTTGAGGTAATGGATGTTGTCCAGACCATAGGAGGTGGAAAGAGATCAGCCTATGATCCAGACGAGATAGAGGAAGAACAAAGGGAGAGGGACAGGAAGAATAAAATAAACATGGACTTTCAGAGTTTTGTAAACCGTGTTAATGATCTTTGGGGCCAGCCCCAATTCAGTAGCCTTGATCTCGAGTTCGATCAGCCTTTGAGAGAGCTTGGATTTCATGGAGTTCCATATAAATCTTCTGCATTTATTGTCCCAACCTCAACCTGCTTGGTTGAACTTATAGAATTACCTTTCCTTGTAGTCACTCTTGGTGAAATTGAAATAGTAAATCTGGAGAGAGTTGGGTTTGGACAAAAGAATTTTGACATGGCAATTGTGTTTAAAGACTTCAAGCGAGATGTACTCCGAATCGATTCAATCCCTTCCACGTCACTGGATGGCATCAAGGAATGGCTTGACACAACAGACATCAAATATTATGAAAGTAAGCTGAATTTGAACTGGCGACAAATTCTAAAGACAATAACTGATGATCCACAGAGCTTCATTGATGATGGTGGATGGGAGTTCTTGAACTTGGAAGCTACTGACTCTGAAACTGATAACTCTGAGGTCTCAGACAAGGGGTATCAGCCATCAGACGTTGAGCCCGAATCAGACTCAGAAGAGGAAGATTCTGACAGTGCATCGTTGGTGGAGTCTGAGGATGATGAAGAAGAAGATTCCGAAGGCGATTCGGAGGAGGAGCAAGGGAAGACATGGGAAGAGTTGGAAAGGGAAGCAAGCAATGCAGATAGGGAAAATGGGGATGAATCAGACAGTGAAGAAGAGAGGAAGAGAAGAAAGATGAAAACCTTTGGAAAGTTTCGAGCAGGTCCTAGTGGTAACGTCCCGAAGCGGCCAAAGATGAGATGAGTTCCTCTTACACCTTTGTTTTATTTTTTAAGTATAATGTGCTTGATCTGTTTGTGGATTAGATTTAGATCTAGTTCTTTAGTAATGTCTGCCTCATGTAATTCAGTTATCCGACTTTGGTTGCAATATAATCTTTTAGCTGTTGGGTGAAAACTTTTGTGATCATTTAGTAGTAAGTTTAATTTGTAATGTTCTCTGCTTGTAAATGTTTAGCTTCGTTTTAGATGGAAGTCATCCATTTTGGACAGATTGACAAGAAGCTGATGTGAGGTGTATGTACCATTCAGAAAAAAAGCAGATATTTATAGGGAGATTAGTTCTTATTGTGGTGTTGTTCTCCTTGAATATACTGTTCAATGTAAATTCCTGTTGGTTGAGAATTTTACATTGGAAAACTGATATTTCACAAACTTAATGAGAAATAAGGGTCTATTTCTCTCATTACTTGAGATAGGTATGTTGAAAATCGTTGGGATATTTTACTAGTGAATGAAAGCTGTGCGAAGATAAAAGATATTCTGGACATCACGAAAGAGCTCAAGGCCTAGGAGTGATTTTGATTTGGTTTTTGTGTCAAAGCGACAACTGAATCGGTTTCTTCAATTTTTCAACAATTAAGTCCGAACAAAATCGTTTGATAGATTTTCATTTGGTTTGGTTTGATCTTGATTTCAATGAGAATTTGATATGTTCAAACGATTCAAACCAACACAATGAGTTGGAGGGAATATGTGATCAAAGACAACTTTGCCAGCATTGACACCAAATTTACCTAAGATAATATTCAATAAAAATAACATAATGTCACGTTTGATCTTGGACAACACTTACTTAAAATAACAAAAATCACTTGTTAGATTAAATGATGATTGCCAATTATGACTAGATGAGATATAACTCGGTCGAATACTGATTTTCAAGATCAAGACCTTGATCATGGTACTGAACTGAATTATCATCAAACAATGAAATCAACATGTATTTGGTATTTAAATCATATTTCTATATATTTGATTAGAGGTTTAAATTTTTCAAGGTCCCAAAGGTGATAAGGTCATGAGTCAGCTCCGCAAATTTGGATAATTAGTAGAGTAGGGTAATAAGGAGCAGATAAATCATCTTCAATAAAATAATCTCCCCCGTCATCCACATGATTCATTATGATTATATTAATATCAATATTTAAGTTAAGTAGGCAGTATCTATGTCAACCATTATGGCAAAGATATACATGATTAAGTCTATTATAAAATTCATTAATGATTATTGTGATAATTAAAGCATATTATATTTGTAATTTGATATGTGATTACTAAATTTTGTTTTTCTTTTGTTATTGGCAACAACAAAAAAATGTTTTCACTAGAGGTTTTTTAAAAAATAAAATTGATAAGAAACAAAGAAGGTTTTTATAAAATAAAATGACGATCTTTTTTTAAATTAATAAAATGACGATTAAAGAGAGCCAAAATGATATATATAAATATATTGATACAAGCCAAAATGATATATAAATATAAATATATTAAATTAAAGTCATAGTGTTTTTTTTTTAATACAAATTGGGGGAAGGAGATCAACAAACTCATAGAGAACACTATTACTTTCAAATAACATGAAATCAAATGCCGATTTTTTATTTTCAACATTGAACTCGTGATCGTGATGTTGAACTGGTTTCCACCAAACAATGAAATTACTCGGTCACTAACCTTTTCCGTATTTATTAATTTAGTTCAACATATGTAGAATAGACATTTAAATTTTTAGTTATGAACTATGTCAAAGTTTAAAAACTATGTTAAAGTTGGCAAAACTATTTTAATTAAGATTTGTATATCATTCTTGCCTTTTAAAATCTTTCTTGTTTGGCTTATGATTAACTTTTGAATGACATCTTGGTGTTGTTGAAAAAATTTGAAAACCTTATTCAATTAATAAAAAATTAAAAATTTTAAACAAAAAACGATAATAATTGAAGATGGATGATTCAAACTCATAACATTTTAATTATTCAGCGTTGATTAATGCCCTAAGTTATTGTTCTTAGTTTTTTTTGGATGTAATTAAGTTATTATTTTTATTGACAACTATTATAACCATTATACTCAACTATATTATGGCAGTTTGGCTTCATGATTAATGAAGTAATACTATTCTTTGATGAACCCTACCTCACATTTATGCATTCGGATGCTTTTTGTGAATTTATAATACTCTAATTTCAAATTTAAAGATTTAATCCCAATAATACAACTTGAATAATTTTTGGCGAGTACTTTTTCTATAAAAAAATTAAGCTTGTTTAGTACATACAACCTAGCCTTTAGAATTTTAGAAAGTTTCAAAGAGTAAAGACAATATTAGGATAAATCTATTGCAACATGTTTTTATAAATTTATAAGCACATTCGGATCCTCATGATACATCATTGATAAATGAATACACAACTACTACATATTAACTCATGTGCGATTACAAGTAAAAATGAATTTTTTTTTTATTACTTTATTAAATTATAAGAATTAAATTTAACTTTCCACGCTAAATAAACTAGATTTTGATTTTTTTTTTTTTCAAATAATATGATCAAATTTATATATATATTTTTAATAAAAGATCAAATTTATAATTTAAAATGTCATTTATTTTTAAGTTAACGTGTTTATTTAATTTCTAAAGCTTTAATATTTTTTCCGTTTGATTGTAACTTCGGAAAGTGTCTATAAATCTTTAACTTTTTATTTTTATATCCAATAAATTAATAGAATTTTCAATTCTTTGTGTTTGGTTTATCACATTTTTTTTTTATTAAAAAAGTTGACAATCTACCCGACACAAAATTACACGTTAATCGACTTATTCGACACGAAGTTAAATAATTATATCAAATACATCAATTATTATTTTTAAGAATTTGGAATACGTTAAAGACCTATAGTTAGACATAAAATTAATTTTCTTAAAATTTAGGAACTTATTAAATATAAAATTCAAAGATGATCTACTGAATACTTAGTTAAATTTAAAAATTAAGTAGATACTAATTTTAAAAATTTGAGGATTAAACTAAAAGTTATGAAACGGTAGACACAGATAACTTTCTTAAAATAATTAATTGGTAGGCTCTCTCAAATTGACGAAAACAACCCTCCAAACATGTAGAATCTTATCCTCTTATTAATTTATTTATTTTAATGATTTTCTCCTCTTTCCCAATTTTATAGGATCCAAATCTTACATTTTTCCTTTTTTTTTTTACAAATTTCAAGGTTGAAGACGTTTTGTTTTCCTTCTTTTGAGAATAAGGTTCGAGGAATTTTTAAGAATATCCAAATGAGATGCCATGCACCTATGGATTCAAACCTAACTTTTTTAATTTTAATTTTAATTTTTTTTTTTAAAATTTTCCTTTCAAGCAAATATGAGTGTCAAAGGAAGCTTCATGGTTGACAAGATTCCCTGTATAATGCATGTACAAGTATCCACTATTCATGGACTACAAATTTAATTGCACCCCACTTAATTTAACTTATTAGTGATTTTTTTTTTCTTTTTTTTATTGAAAAGATATTAGTGATGATTCAATGAATATAAAGATTCAAATCTTCATATTTTTATGATAATAATTGCAACTTTTGATAGGAGAAATGAAGACATGAAGTGAATAGAATGTAACATACGAATTAATTCATTTATCTAGGAAGTGAATAGAATGTAACATAATGGTTCCAAATAATAATAAGATAATAAACGATGGCAATTATCGTAATATTCTGAACAGCTAAATCTTCTTCTTGACGTTTCTTCATAGGTGAGGGTTAACCTGTTACATTTTTTTTAGAGGAGGGTTAACTCGTCTTTTAACATAATAATGTGATATATATATATATATATATATATATATATATCAAATTCCTTTATAATCTTTTATTTTTATTTGAATAAATTTTAACTCTTTTTTGCAAAAAGAATAAATTTTAATTTGAACTTATCTATCTACATTGATTTTTTTTTTTAATATTTTAAATAACAAATCTTTTTAGTCATAAAATGTTAGACTAGCAGAATGATAGTGTAATATGTATTTCGAGTTAAATAATATAACAAGAGTAATAATTTAACTGTATCTAAATGATAAGAGATCATAAATTTAAAATTTTAAAAATAAAATAACAATATCATTTACTACTAAAAAAAATTTGATTTCAAAAATAGAAGAAAAAAAAACTACTAACAAAATTTAAAAGTTTTTTCTTCTTATTTTACCTTACTATAACTTCTACTGTTACTTTAGAAATTAATTCGTATTTCACAGCTTGCGTTTTTTCTTTTTTTTTTTTGGCCTACAACCAAATAAGATCATAGAAATCTGGCCTTTATGATTCTTAAAATTCTAATGATTGCCAAGTGAAGAGGATTATGAATGATGCAACTCCCATAAAAATGTCATAATTGGTATATTGCTTTAATTGAATTAAGAACAAAATTCAACAAATCTTACATCGCTTAGTGCTGTCAATTAGACTTTGCCTGTTATTTTTCATTTTTCCAATTTTAGTCTTCATTGTACAATAAATAATCATTATTATTGCTGCCAAATACACTTTGGCTGCCCTTTTTCTTTTTGTTTATGATATATTTTCATTTTGGCCACTTTCTCATGTAAACATCAACTACCAAAGAGAGTAATTCCATAAATGTTATTTTTTTAAAATTATTTTTTCTTTTAAAAAGTAACCTTTTTTCTACCATTCAAATCATCCCACTTAATTCTCTTAGTTAAGGACACAGGCTTATGCCACCATTAATCTAATTGGAAACCTCCAACTTTTTTGGTTTGAGAGTTAATTTCAGTTTCTATGGGACTAGTCATCTGAATACTCTATCAGAATAGTATAAGAGATGATACAAACAAATGTTAAAATTGAAGTTGAAATTGTGCAGAGCAAAATTCAAGAAAAGTAAATCAGAACAAATGTATTTCTCAATAATAGTTGCCCCCAATTCTAAAGTTTCTACTACTCTTTGACTCCTCTTCAACTAGTACATGTTAATGTGTGGTATTAAAGAACAAAAATTACCATAAAATGGACTCAGCCTATTAACGTGTTTTTAAATAAGAAAAAGGATTTTATGATTTTCTTAGAAGATGGGGGCAATTCTATGTATTCTGTTTATGGAAAGCTATTAAAGTTGCAACGAGAAAAAGCTCAACAGCACAGTACTATATATATATTTTTTATTTGAAAGCTGAGTGTAAGATTTTAATGATGTATAGATTCCAACTGCATATTTGTCGAATTATCATACAGCATTGTATCTGAGGAGGGAGGTCCTTGAGCTGACAAATTTGGATAACAAGCTCTTCGGAGTTCGTTGTAATGAGCGATATCAAAATTCTGAAGCTTTATCAGGTGCTTCTGCTTCGTGCTAAAACGGCTTCGGAAGAAGCCTTCAAAGGAAGGCTCCCTCGCGGTCCTGAGGAAGAAGGCATAGCCAGCAATAAAGTAACCTGAGGTGACAAAGAAGCAAATTGGCTCCATGACATCCCATGTGAGGTCCCAGAAGGTGAGCCTCATGAATGCAGCCGTTTGAGCCACGAGGAAGCCCAGTCCACACCGAAGCTCACGTCGTACAAGAATTTCGGCCTTTTTGTCTATTGCAGCTTTCTGCATCTCCATTTCTTTAAGCTTTTCCCTTCTAGCATCATTTGGAATGACTGTTGGTAAGGGAATGAGACCTTCAATGGCTTTAGCTACCTGTAGTCAAACAATATGAAATACTTGGGTAAAAGCTTTAACTACCTAGCATATTTATAGTTAGTTGTGATGGTTTATTGGATCAATTAAGAACATTTGAGCGTGAAACTTGGTCACCCAGTAAGACAAAGTATTGTATATGTATAAAGTTACTGGAATCACAACACAGATAGGGGGCCAGATCAAAAACAGCACAGCTGCACAAAGAAAATATTAGCAACATAATTAATAAAGGGGACAGGATCTCACAGCTGGTTTAGAAGTTCTACGATGGATTTTTTTTCAAAGTTTAATTTCATTAGGTACTGACTAATTTAAAATATAATCAGAAAAAATTTTAGTATGTTTATGAGACTAGGATCTGAGAAGAGAAAAATAGCAGGGGTTAGAATAACCATTGCCCACCCAAATGGAGAAGGAAATATAGAAAACTTCAGGAAACGAAGCTCTACATCAACAATGGTGCAATCCAATCCTTTTAGATAAGATAAAATAACATCAGATTAGATTTTTTTACCAAAATAAACTCATCCCTTGTTAAAACCTTAACTTTCTCTGGTAGTGCATCCTAATACTAGCCCTAAAAAATACTCATATACCAGAAAGTTAGATAAACTAAAGTGCACCCAGACTATTTTCACGGAATATACCATCTAAACCAACATCATTTAGATGTAAGTAAAATCGTAAGAAAATAATTCTTAAGTACGTGATCACCATAAATTAAATTCATCATCTATTTGTTACTTAAAGAACCTCTTCATATACTAGAGAAAGTTAAAACATGGTAGACCCTCCGGCCACCATGAGTAATCAATCCATGATCAAATTAGACTTTGCTTACCTAGACCTAACATGATAAAGCCTACACATCTTTTTAATTATGTAGGACCAAAACATCTAATAAGTTCAAAACAAAGTTCAATGACTTCTCTTCCTAAACTCGTTGCCTTCTCTATGTTTCTGTCTCTCCCCCTTATCTCTCTGTAGATTTTTCTTTAAAAACTTTAGTTGTATATACTAAACTATACCCTTTCCCAGTTTCCCAAGAAAGTTGACCAATCCCAATTCCATCCATATATCTCTATAGTTTCAAGCCTCTTTTAATTGCATCAGAATTTATGGTCAAATTTTGGTATTTCTAATAAACCTATACCCAGAAACCATATCATAGACCCCCCTCCAACTACCCCTAACCAAACAGACCCCTGGGTGTTCCATATCCATTGTAGCTAGAAAGTGTCATTGAATGAATTGAAGGGCTTCTATATGATCCTTCAGGGATAACTCATCTCAAACATCCTGTGGAAGAAAAAAAAACAAAGAAAAAAAGAATAACCAGAAAAAAATATCAGTTTTCGGTAGTCTTCAGCCTTAATTAGAATTTAAAATAACGATCACGAGATGAAATAAAAGAGAACCTATTCGGTAAGCAGCATCAAAATCTGTAGAACTCAAGGGAAGAAAGTAACGAAAAAAGATCTCTAAAAAAGTGAATTAAAATCACAAATCAAGATGAGAAAGCAACAAATCACCTGTTCAGGCCTGAGGTACACCACGTTTCCTAACACAATCACAGTCCCGGATTCATCAAGCATTCTCGCAATTCCAAGACCCTGATCAGGATCATCACATCCCTGACCACAAACCCTAACGAATTCCGAGTACGGAATCCACGATTTCTGAATTTCTCTCAATCTCCATTTCACCGTTTCCATCCGCGCTACCCTGAGCAACTTCCTCGCATCCTCGACCGTCAATCCATCCTTCAAATCGGACGTATCCGAATCCGAATCAGGGGGACGAAGGCAATCGAGTCGGATACGATCCGGAGAAATCCGTAGAGATTTGAACTTCTCCACCATGTTCCCTCCGGCCGCCAATTCCCGAAGCTCCGGCGACAATGGCGGCTGAGAAACCGCTCTCTTGTGAAGAAAGCGACGAAAAACAGCATTATCTCCGGGATCGTGAGCAATGTTGGCAGTATTGGTGTTGGGGGGAACACGAGGCGCAAGGGAAGAGGAGGAAATCCGGCATTTGATGAGGGATTGGGCGGAGATTTGGGATATGTTGAAGAGACGATGAGCTAGGGTTTTTCTGAACGCCATTGATGAACAAAGATGAATAAAGAATCGATTCGATTACAGTAACAAGAGAAAAGCAGCTTGAAATAGAGCTAAAGAAATCAAAGAAACGAAGAACAGAAAAATTTCTCCGTCAAAGTTCCAGATCGAACTGATGGCAGCGAAGAATCACCGGGCCGCTTCACCACGATCGGCCATTAATCACTAACGCCCTAATTTATAGGTCGTTCCATTGCCTTGCAATTCCGTTTTCGATTAAAAAAAGTAAAAAAACAAAAACAAGTATGGAAATTTTATTCAAAAATACAATTCCACTAAATTTCGATAAAAATGAATGAAAATTCTTAAAGTTTTATTTAAAAATATTCTAAAAAAGTGTTTCAAAAATACATCTCACCTATATATATTTTAGTACAAGTTGAGGGTGGTACCACAAATTTTATAAAAAAATATTACTATTTTCAAATAAATGAAAATCAAATACTAATTTTTAAGATTGAATCTGTGACATGATGTTTCTTTGAATTACTACCCGTCATTTCAATAACATTTGTGACTCCAATTCTATCCCTATTAACAAAAATATATTATTTTAAAATTACATATAGTTTTGTTTCAAATTCAAATGCATAGACAATTAGTTGTAAAATATTTATGTCTTTATATTCTTAACTTATGCATGATTTTTAATGTTAATTAATTGATTTGCTAATATGATGATTAAAATTAATTCCTCCATTTATTATCCTTTTAGTTGTTCTTTGTTATTTTTATTTTTGTTTTTCAATATAAACTATCAAAATTACACCGAAAATAACTGCTTATAAATTTTCAAAATTAATTTTGTATTAATTAGTAATAAGAATAAACTTAAAAATTTAAATAAATCACATCGTTATAAATGATCTCTAAATTATAGTGTATTCTTAATGCAATGATAAATAACAAATTTGAATTTGAAAGAAATATGTAGATTATCGATAATTTATTTTTTATCCACAAAGTATGCATTAAATTCAAAATCATTTTGCTAACTTATTTACATGATTCAAGGTAAAAACCGATCACAAGAAAAATACTGATGAGCTATCCTTAACGAAGTGAATAAATCTATACATGAACTTACTTACTTATGTTTTTAAATTCATCCCAATAATAGTTTAGTCATTTTTTTCGTCTTTGAAGACTAGTTACTATGAATTGTTATGGTTATAAAATTTGAATTTATATATGAAGCTTATTTTTATCAAATTGCTATTACAACATTTTAAATATTAATAATATATTTACTCTCATTAGTTTTCACGAAGGAAAAATATATGTAAAGAGAAAGAAGATTAATCATTTTTTAGTTAGGGTATTTTTAATGTTTTTTAAAGGTGAACATATTATTCAAATAAAGTCTTAACATTTTATTTTATTTATAATTTAATGGTGAAAACATTTTTTGACATTTTATAAGGGTATTTTTAATCAAAATTTTAACATTTTTTCATACAAATTTAGTGATAATGGTGTTTTTTTAAACATTATTCAAAATTCAAAAGTATTTTTAAAACTTTTCAAAATTCAAGGATATAATTGACACAAATGTTATGGTTTAAAGGTATTTTGAAAATTGAGAAATTTTTTGTATTTGGATAAATTATACAAAATTTAGAATTGGGTGCCTTTGATTTAAAAAAACTAGAATTTGGTTTTTATGTGTGATAGAAAACTATAATTTAACCTATATGAGTTTAAATTTTAAATTTTAATTCTTATGATTGGTGAAAACCTAAACAATAATTCATATTGTTTGTAAATGGTTGATGAATAAAGTAAGTTTAGGTAATTATTAATGCATAAGTAATGCATTTTTTGTCCAATCAATTACTTATTTTACATTATCATCATTTAGACTCAAATAATTAAAGTTTATGTATTTAATTTGTCGACAATTGACATAGATTATTTCTTATAATTTTTTAAAAAAATTGGAAAACCAAAGTTTGGTTCTACTACCTTGCCTCACGATACCTCCACCAGTTTTAAGGTCTGGACAATTTCTTAAATTTTAACAAATTTATAAAGATTAAATTCTAATTTTTTAAGTTATAGAGATAAAATTCGAATTTTTAAAATTATAATGATGGGATTTTACCTTATTTCAACTTTCAAGTTCATCTTTAATTGTTTTTTAAAATCCAATTATTTAGGAGAGATAAGACCTTCACCAAAAAAGGACGGAAAAAGACGCGACATTTTGGAAAGCGTGACGTACACGACAAACGGCTTAACTTTCGAAAAGCGTAATATATTGCCACGTGGCGCTACACGAAAATATTGTAATAATCTCACGACATATAACGAAACGATACGAGTTTTAAGATATGTGTCCAAGCGTACTAATATCTTCCTGTACTACCTTATGACCATGTTAATCACCATACACGTGGTTAGGTATATTTGGGCATTTTTTCATCAACTTTTGTATTAATTCCGTAAAGTTTTTATTTTTTTATTTTTTATGATTGCTATTATTTTTTTATAGCTAGCTTATTAACTATTTTTATGAGATTTATGATCTAATTTATAATATTTAAATTTTATTTAGGAAATTAACTCTTGAATTTATATCATTTTGATTTTTTATGACTTTTTTTTTTTTACTATTAGACCGTATAATTCAATGGGGTATTTGTTTGACATATTTAAATAAGATTTAATTGGACGATTTACTAATTTCTCTTCAAAAACCTACCTTCAAACGAGTTCTTACTAATTTCTTTCATTTTTACTTTGAAATAACTTCTTATTTTTAACAATTCATTTCTAATTATTCATTTATAATTACTCCATCATTTCTAATCATTCATTTCAAATCAATCAAGTTAACTCATTTTTAATCATTTCTTTTTTAACTACTCAAAATAACTATTCATTTTAAATTTACATTCAAACAAGGTTTTGACTTTGACTGATCTACATAGAAACTACGTCCAAATGAGTTTTTGACTACAACTCTCAATTTTTAAGTATTCAAAATAGCTCATCAATATAATTCCTTAAGTTAAATCTTACTAAAATATCAAACAAACACCCCAAAAATTTGTAAATTTTATGAAATTTTTGTCAGACATTCATATTTATCTAATAGTATAATGCATGATTTAATTATTAAAAAGTTACATGATTAACATCAAATTTGTTACATATGACAATATAATAGTTTTTGTTAAATAGATATGTATCCATAAAGTAAAAGAACACACATGTTTTCACCCAATTTTGGCTTAGCTGTTATTGAGGTAACATCATATCAAAAAGATAATATCTATGATGGAAAAGTTACATGCACATGATCTGATGTATATTTAATAATGTTTTCAAGTTGGTTTTTTTTTTTTAGATCGCCAAACATACTATACATAATGCTTGAAGTATTAGGACTTGGAGAATAATTCGGTCAAAGAAATAGTTCCCATATATACAATTTGGAGTAACTATGTCTAAGCTCTCCATTAAAAGAATTAAATGTACAAAACCTGAGCGAAAACATTAGGATGAATGCTAAAAAAATAAAATAGTGTATCAGAGAAAAAATAGGTTTAGGATTAGAATGTACTTTTTTTTTTGGAAAAAGGATTAAAATACTTATCTCTTCATAAATGGTAATATAAAATTTCAAGTGTCTGACTTAAGAACGAACGTAATTATCTCGAATATAATGATATAAAGCTTCAATTTTTCAATTTCATAAAAATAGTGCACCGACATACAAAAACACAAGCATTCACGTACGCCCAAAGTTTAGAACAAATGGGAAAAGGAGAGGGAGATTAGTGGAGGAGGGTGGTTTGCATGTTCCGTAGAAGTTGCCATTTGGTAAAGAAAAACTTTAATTAATGTTATGAAGCTTGCTTTTTTCCAAAAATGTGTTGACCTAAGAAACTAATAATAAGCTTTTGTTAAATAACAAATTGAAAATATATTATTTTCATTTCAAATAAAATCACCATAAAAAAGGAGATTTATGGATGATTACAAAAATTAACCCAAATAACTTTGGATGATACTTTTCTGAATATTATCCATCATCCATTATCTTTAAACAATACTTTTTAATCAATGTTATTACAGTATTTTAGATGATATTTTTCTGTAGTAATTATATTTCTATTTAATTTTTTTTAATTCAACCATTCGAATGACGAATTATATAATATATCACATGTACTCTACTAATTTAAATTTTAAACAAAAACAGTGTTATTAATGAAAATAAAAATTCACCACAATTAAGTGTCAAGAACTTTAGATGGATTTTCACTACTTTTTATTCAATTTACATCGAATTAAATTCAATAATGAATAAATATATTTTTTTCTAATTTTTGTTATGGATAAAGTATCCCAAGAAAATTAGTTTGATGAACTCACACTAATGTTTTAGGCTTTATAAATTTACAAACTGCTCCATAATAGTTGATATATTCAACTAGGTGTTGAAATAGCTAAAATAAGTAGTACTTCAATGATACCATTTATTACTTATTAACTTTAATTACGATTTGATTAAAAAAAAAATTAATCAATTTAGATAAATAAAAAGAGCTAATGAATTTGCATCACTCTTTACATCGAATTAACAGTGATTGGTATGAAAATGAAAAATTAAATTCTACCACCTAAATAATTTTCGACCATAAAAATAACTTTTTTTTAAAAACAGTTGAAACCGAGAGTGATGCAAACATAAATAGTTCATAAATTAATAATATGTAATATATTCATAAAAAAACAAATAAAAATGTGAGAGAAGGCAGAGACAGTGACATTAGTGATTGATGGGCCAAATAGAGCATCCATAACCCATGGGCTTAGGTTAACTACAGATAGTCCATATTGAAGGACTTTTACAAAAGTGTCTATTATTGTCAATAAAAATAGTAGCTCAACGACATCGGTGTATAGTTATTGATCATGAGATCATGAATTCGAATCTCTCCACCCCCAATTACAAAAACATGGCTCATCTTACAAATAGCGTAGAAGTCTAAGGCAAGAACAAACATAAATTAACATCGTAATTGTTGATTTTAAAAAAGTTTTAGAATTTAATCCAACATCCATCAAACTTTTTAAAGAACGCGAATTCATCCAATATTTGAAACTACACTTAGATGGTATGAGCATCTCGATCTAAAAAAGAATTGGTTTTAAGAGGAGTAACAAATGACACTCTCACATAACTCAGAGAACATACTCATATGACCCATTACTTACAATCATTCGACACACTGATTTTACGTTTAGAAAGTTTGCCCTGGTCTGTTAATGTTATTGTTTTGTATTTCAGCAAATGGAAAGTTATAAAAATATGATATTTACATTGTAGGTTACTGTTTTAAAATGTGGGTCAAACTCTAAAAAATAAATGTGGATCGAACTCTAAAAAAATGTGGGTAAAAAAAACTAAATGATAAATAACCAACATAAAAGAAATGGAAAAAGAAATGATGATGGCCCACATCAAATTATTGATTCAATTTTTTTTTTTTTTTTGAAACGATTATTGATTCTAATGAATGTCACCTAACTATAATTTTTCTATTATTCATTATTTATTTTTAACTTGGACTAGTTTTTTTTTCTCACGTTTATTACATTAATTTTTTTATAAAGAAAATTGTAATGTTAACCAAATAATTACAAAGGTAGTTATTAGAATATTTGTATCCATAGTTATTAATGTAATAACTCATGGTTTTGGTGAACTTAAATGCAATAAAAGAGGTTAAAAGGACATTTTGAGGTTAAGGTTAAAAGAAGTGGCAAATTGGTCTTTTGACCCTAAGTATTTAAAGAAAATTTGGGATCCCTAGGTTGCATATGGTATTTTTCATCGTCTTCCCCATCGAGGTTTGCGTCGTCGTCGTCTCTGTGGAGTTTCTGGCCAGTTGTGGTCTCCGTCCAGTTGGGTTCTAGCCACGCTTGTTCGAGGTTGTTCGCAGTTGGAGTCCGTCCCGTGAGTTCCGAGCAGGTTGCTCGCTGTCAGCTCATCGTGCGTCTGCTTGCACCGTCGTTGGGTTGGGTTCGTAGTGGACTTGAGTTGCCTCGTGCTGAGGTTCGTCGGAGGTGCGTGTGGGTTACGTTGTTGAGTTCGTCGCTGCCGTGGGTTTGGTTTAACGTCGTGGGTTCGCATTGTGGGTTGTGGCTGGGTCATGGGCAAGCTGCAGCAGTAGTCGCTGGAGTGAGGGTAAGGTTTCTCTCATTTTGGGTTTTAGATTAAATCGCATTCAAATGAAGAAGAATATGGATGTTTAGGTTGAAGTTTTAAGTTATTTTAAGTTGGATTATGCCTATTTAAGTGGAGTTTTATGCTTGTTTGGCTAGAAGGTTAAGTTATTTAAAATGTCATTTAGGCTTGTTTGGTTAATGGGTTAGAGTTCATCAAATGTGGATTAAAGACTGTTTGGTTGTTGGTTTATGGGTATTCAAGCTATGTATAGGTGGTGTTTGACTATGGGTTTAAGACTTGTTTGGCTTAGAGGTTGTTTGGTTAATAGTTTATTAATTGTTTGAATGGCAATTATTGACTCTTTGGCTTTTGTTGACCAGATTCAACCCAAGCCGTTTCTCGTTCTTCGAGCCAAGTTTGAGAGACGTGCGTGGCCGTCGAGACACGTTTTTTTAGGTTCTTCTTGGTTAGATAATTTCGATGTTCTGAGTCTGTTTTCGATAGTCTAAGGTGCTAGTTTTGATCGGTTTGTTCTATTCAGGGCTTGGAGCTGTGGTTTGACTATCAGGAGGCTTCAGTAAGTTCTTCGGTGCCGTTAGTGGATTCAGCTAAAGTAAGAGACCCTTCACCCCCTACTCGAGGCCCGTGGCTATTACATGTGTTAGATTGACTGTATTCACTTACTTGTTTGATGTGACATAATCTGTATTGTTGTTGCTTGTATTGATTACACTGAGAGCATGCAATATATGGTTGATATCATGTTTAGGGCGAGCATGTAGATTATGTTGATTATCTGATATGTGTGAACTATTGTATGTTGATTGACAGAGTTAGTATTGCATGATAGTTCGTATGTCCCACTGGGGACTTGCATGATGTTTGATGTAGACTTGGTGCTTCGTTTGGACGCAAACGAGGTACGGAGACTGGATAGAGGATGCTAGTTAGCGGACGTGCATAGTTTATGACCAGCACGTTCTCGACGGGGGATTTGTGGTCCCTTGCTACATGGTTTTTCGTGGATGAATGGCCCATCAATCTCATGGCCCTGTCGGCATTTTACTAGTGGCCTAGGGTGCTCTTCAGGTATGTGGTTGGGTTTGTGGCTCATTGGTGAGCGTGCTAGACCCACTCTCACCGTGAGTAGAGACCTATTGAGATTTGTGGTCCCTCAGCTACCAGGCTCTTTTACTCACCAGATCCCTCGACTTGGAGCAAGTATCTCAGATTGCCCTAGAGATTTATGGTCTCTATTGGCTTTTAGGTCTTTGGTTTGTGGCCTCAGACCGCTCTGCACGTTTTGTGGACCCCGTGGATTGACCCTCTTTTGCCTAGGAGCTTGGGTTTTGTGGACCCCTTGATTATGTTGCTTATCTTGCACGTTTTTTATACTTTTGGTTTGATGCATGTCTTTACCCCGAGTTTGGGGATCCTCACTGAGTTGTAAAACTCACCCTTTCCACTATGGAATACCACAGGTACCACAAGATTGTATCGAGATGGGTGATTGGATGAGTTGAAGATGATCATGGGACCCGCTGCATTATTCTGTTTAGAGTCTTTTAGTTTATTCTTTCTGCATGAACTATTTAGGGACATGATTAGTTGTACACATTTAATCAAGCTTTTATGTTTTAACTCTTGGATACCATTTGATTCTTTTATATACCTGTTGTTTCTTTCAGTAGGTTTTCAAAGACTATTTTGTTCTCGAAAGTTGTTTTTAAAGAGGTTTTGTTTTATTCATGCCCTAGATGTCGAACATCGTTTTCATGCATATAGAGTTAAGAACTTGAGTTTAGATTCTAGTTTTGGTCGGATCCTTACAATTAAGATGCTTCAATATTGTATTATTACAATATTATATGACTATGGTTGTTAAATCTTTTTAAAAGTGATCATATTTATAATTATTTTTTGAATTTGACTAATCTTATAAATTTTCATTTTTTTAATTATGATAACCCCAAAGCTTGTTGAAATATAGATGCACCAATTTATTTCCTTTTCCATTTAAAATAATAAAAATATATTTTAGAGAAAACACATTTTACATAAATATATATTTGTTTATAACCTATATCAAATTGATACATATTCAAATAGATCAAAAACTGCCAAAGTGAACGATAGTGTTAGGCTTTATGAACTTAAATCAATGAACTTCTGACCTCATTGCTAAAATATTATACCATAACCTTCAAAACACAGATAAAAATATTTACATTAGAAAATATGCAGTTTATTTATAAATAAATTTATAACTCTTATTGTTATATTATACATAATGATGTTTTGGTAATATTTTTAAATTCTGCTTATTTTCTGAGAACATAATGAAATTTATGTTGATTCAACTCTTATATCCCTTATGGATGTTCAAATTTTTATCTCATATTTATTATACAAAAGAGATTTTTTTTTCCCCACAAATATTATACAAAAGAGATACAATCGTGTTAGGCTTTAAATATAGAATATGTTACTACTGTTGGTAACTTCGGGATGAGTATTGTTTGTTACAATTTTTTTTTTTAAAAGTATAAATTGGGAGAAGGGAAGCACGACATAAATAGTACTACTACTCTCAAATAAGTAGAAATGTCCACGGGGCGGGGCGGGGAATGGCTTTCCCGTCCCCGTCCCCACCATAAAATTCAATCACCGTCCCTGGAAAAATCCCCTTTCTTTTCTCGGGGATCGGGGCAGGGTTTCTCCGCGGGGCACCGGCGGGGATCGGGTTCCCCGCGGAGATTCTTTTTCAATTTATTTTTTTTTTCTTTTTTCTTTTTTATATATTTTTTGGATAAAAATTCAAAAAATTAGATTTTTTTAAAAAAATATCTATAAGTTTCAACTATCATGTTAATTATCAAAGAAAATATTCATATGTATAGAAAATATCACCAACAAAGATATATTTATTTGAAAATTAAATTGGTAGAATTAAGAAAAAATATTAAAAAGAAAAGAAAAAAGATAAACGGGGCGGAGATCGGGGAATACAATCCCCGTCTCCGCCCCGTTCCGTGGGGACCCTGCCTAATCGGGGATTCCCCGCCCCGTGGGGACCCGGCCCCGTGGAGAAAATGGACATACCTACAAATAAGTGAAAATTTAATTACTGATTTTCAGAATTGAGCCCGTGCGCTATTGAATTGAATTGCTACCAAACAATGGAATCAACACGCCATCAATTCTTTCACAACTTTTGTTCAAAAACCATTACTGAGGCGTATACAGTCGAACCAACACTATTCTACAACTCGAAATTAGGCTAATCAAGCAGAAGAACACACAGTTGAGTATTGCTTTTTAAGAGTTCAAATTCTTGTAGCGTTTTTTATTCATAGGTTTTCAGCCCAAATTCAACATACTTTGTATCAATTCTTGTGAAACAAGTTTAAAAGATTTATGATGCAAAATAGGGGTGGAGTGTACCAGATTAGAGTTAGGTTGAATCAAAAAGATTATTTTTTACCCAGTCAAAATTTTAAGTTTGTAAATCCATCAATCTATCAAGCAACTCAAGTCATATATTTTAAATTTAGTTAAGTTATTAATTTTTCTTTGTTAATTATTTTGTTTCAATTTTTATATAAATTGACATGAATTAGGTTGGGGTCATGGACAGAGAGAATCGATCCTCTAATTGTTAATATAAGGTTTTATGTCAATTGAATTATATTTATTTTAAGAACAAAACATCAATATAATTATTTTTTACACATCTAATTAAGATTAAAATTTTAATTTTAATTTTTAGGAAAGATATCTTAAAGCTTAAAAAATATATTTTAAAGAATTTTGAAAAAAAAAAGTCTAAAAATAATAATAAAATAAATATATGGATATATAAATTTATTATAAGTATTTTAAATAATAATAATAAGTTGGGGTTAATTAAGTTAGGTCTAACTCAAACTAATTTTAAGTTGGTTCATGAATTAATTCAACTAATGACAAATTTATTTTTTTGAATTCAACTCACCTTAAATAAGTTGAAAACCTAGGTTGATCCGAGTTTTTGAATTATGAGTTTTTTAAACACCCCTATGCAAAATGACAAAAACAATTTATAATTGTTTTTAAAAAATCCGTGTTTAACCTTAATTTCCCTCCTAATGTTGGGATCATAACGCCTTCTTTAATTGACAAAAAGTTTTCTTCATTTTATTTTTATTTTTATATATTTTTAAGTTCAAATAATAGGGGATTGAGAATCGAACTACAAATTTGGTAGTAACTAAGACATTATTGCTCTTCTGGACTTCATTTCCTTTCTGGTTTTTTTTTTTTTTTTTTTGAAGCATCATTTCGTTTCTAGTTTCACATTAATACATTCATCCATATTTATTTTGGGTTAAATTTGTCGCTTTGCTTCTTTTATTTTTTTTTCTTCTCAATTTAGTAATAGTAGGTAGGAGATTTGAATTCATATTCGTTTAATTACTAAGTCATATACTATGTCAATTGAACCTCCTTTCATTAAATTTATAACTAATCCATATAAAAAATATACACTATTAAATCACCTTTTTATTAAAAAAGTAATACTACTAACTTACTTATGAATTAAAATAGGAAAACACATCGACTAATTAATTACACGTGTGCTCATATTATTAAATTCTCAATCGGCTATGTGTCAATAAATTTGTGTGGTCTCTAATTAAATATATTTGAGTTGGAAAATCTTCCCAAAGATTTTTGTTCAAAAGTTTGGGAAACTAGTTATTTCCAAAAAAATGTATAAGAAAGAGTTTCTTGGGATTAATTAGAATAGTTTGATAATATTTTTTTTAAGAACAACATGTGGGGTATAAGATTTAACTTCCCACTTACAAGAGAATGAAGTTGTATTGTTTTTAGTAGAAGTTAGGAGAGAGACTACAAATCCTACAATGAAAATATTATTACTCTCAAATAAATGAGAGTCAAATATCTCTTCTCGAGATCAAATCTGTGACCATGATTTTGAACTACATTACCACTAAATAATAGAAACCATCAACTCATTATCACTTTCGATAAAATTTAATGGATAGGAGAATCTAACTTATGACATATGTAACGCCAATTAGTATCACATATATCTTAAGTTGAGTTTGTGTGCCCATATGAATAACAATACGTCTTTTTAATTATTTGGTTCGAAAAGAAGATATATATGAGAAAATGAAAATGAAACAAATTTGATTTAAATCTTAAAAATGGTTGCTTGAAAACGAGAAATAAGAATAAATGGTTAAGATACACTTACCATCAAAAGATTATGAATGAATTTAATATTAGATGGTAGACGAGAAAAACAAAAATTGAGAAATGAGAAACCACACCAAATTATCAAAATAAGAAAAAAAGAAGATTGGCAAATTGTGCCGTTTTGTTTTTATTTTCTCGAGAAGTGCAAATGATAATAACAGGATGGCGTTACAGATTAAAAAACTGAGAATTCTGGAAACGCCAAATTTGATTACACAAGTGGGAAAACTATAATTTTAGCGATAAGATTAAAATAAAAAATATGATCACGTGAAACATAAAGAAAATGAACTGTGGGTTAGGGGTTGCGTTGAAATTCTCGTCCATTATTAGGCTCGTAACATATAATTATAACAAAGCCTTGTTTTCTTCATTTCATATTAAAATTTTATGTTTATAATTTCCCATATAAATACCCCTTCCCACATACCTATATTCTGCACATTAATCCAATCCAAAGTAAAAATGTCAGCTAATTTTATTAATGGAAAGATGATAACAATTTTGAGTGTCGATGGAGGCGGCATTAGAGGCATCATTCCCGGAACTATTCTCGCTTTTCTCGAGTCTAAACTTCAGGTAATTCAATTAATTAAACTTAAGTTTTTGAATTGATTTGTAATTTTGTGAGTTGTTACGACCATCCCACTTTGGCTAGGAATTGGATGGCCCGGATGTGAGATTAGCCGATTACTTCGACATAATGGCTGGTACGAGTACGGGTGGTTTAGTCACGTCCATGCTCGCAGCTCCTAATAGCAACAATCGACCTTTGTATGCTGCCAAAGACCTTACCCGTTTCTATATGGAACATGGACCAAAAATTTTCCCACAAAGAAAGTTTGTTTTCTTTTCTCTATTATAATTTAGATATCTAAGGCTCCGTTTGATAACCATTTCGTTTTTGGTTTTCTGTTTTTGTTTTTAATATTTTAAAAACAGGTTTGTTTGATAACCAA
>JBBMKA010012735.1:0-16237 GCA_037833695.1 Sechiopsis laciniata
GGCACGCAGGTTTAGGTAACCACCGTTTATGATAAACGGTGGGGCAAACACGGGTTGGGTTATTATAACCAACCCGGTCGTTTACGTAAACGGTGCCCCAAACATACCCCTAGTGATTATTGTAAATCATATAGTAGGTAGATGTTATGAGTTTAATCCATGATGGTCACCAAACTAAATGTCGTATGGTCAAGATGTTATCTTATGAGAATAGCTAAGGTATGCATAAGATAGACTAAACCCTCACTGATATCAAAAAACAAAAAAAGTTGGTCTTTATTGGGCTCTGCTTAAGAAAATTACATTGTATTAGCTTTCCATCTATAAATTTAAGAAGCATGTTCACATTGTTTCTTTCTTGTATTAAAATTATTTTTATTGAACCAATTTTGAATATAATTAACTTTAAACTTATCATATGGATCAAATTTAAGATTCATGGAAAGTACCTATTCTAAAATTAGACACTCGGAAGTACAAGAGCAAAATGAAGGGAACCCTAAAGTACTGGGACGAAAATGATATTTTAACCTTAAAGGTACTTAAAGGGATATGAATTTTGCATTGTTTACTTTCAATCTTGGGATCAATATGCTTCTTCACATGTTTCTTTTTTCTTTGTCTGTACTGTACTTTTTGAATTCTATAATGTGCATCCAATTTATCTGCTTTGTTTTCTAAGATTAATTTTCTTGCAATCCTTTTATTTTATTTTGGTACAGAAATAGAAAATTTTATTGATGTAATGAATGTTGGAATAAACTTTAATGAAATTTTATTAATATGATTATTTGTTGTAATCGAGGAATTAGTGGGTAGACAATTAAAGAATAAATGTGAAGCAATTTAGGAGCTAATTAAGGAATTAGTGGATTCTTGATTTAGCAATTAGTGGCAACGTTTATGGTAAGAACTTGGAGACCAAGTTTGTAATAGGCTATAAATAGAGTATTCCTCTCATTGTGAAATGTAGAGGAAAGCGAGAGAAAGTGGTAGAGAGAAAGCGAGAAAGTTGTAAAGAGAGTTTTAGAAAAATAAAGAAAAGTGTTGTAAAGAAAATTTGTGTGATTTGTCTCTCCAATCACGAAGCAAAAACTTGAGCGATTATTATTTGTGCTTTATTTTGTCTATTATTTGAATTTAATTTTTACAATGAAATCTACAAAACCCCGAGCTACTGTGTATGTTTTATACTTGTTGTTCTCTTTAATATCCAGATGCTTATGGTAATACTGTTTACCATCCTTGCTTATTGGTTATGTTATTTTAATTATTGATTAAGAAAAGGAGGATGTGTGGAAACCTCACTTTCGGCAAACAAATGGAAACGGAAAAAGAGAAGCTAAGGGTGAAGAAGAGGGGAAGGAAAAGGAGAAGAAGGCGAAGGTTTTTGCTTGAATTAATGCTCTAGGTAAATTTCTATATTATTGATTAACATTTATCATGAATGGCAAAAGCTAAAGTTAGTTTAATTTATGAGTTTTCTCTTGTAGTTTCGAAATTTCATGGTCACTTTGAAAATCTAGAGAGGGACTTTCCTAGGATTTAAAAGGGAAGTAAATGATGGAAATGTGTAAAAGAAAAGAAAGAGTTATGAGTTTTGAATATGAAATGTGGTGTTTGGAATGAAAGAATGGAAATAGAAAAATTTTTATTGTGACAAAGTAGGGAAAAAGAAGACGAATAGTGAAATTTTAAAGATGATTAAAGTGATTATAAGACAGGTACTTGTTTGAACCTTAAAATTGATGAATATGTTGTTGATCATTAACCTAAATTTGGGAGGAAACAAAGCCTAGTGTATTTTACAAGAGTTGTGCTCCAAATTTGGGATCCAATAATGATTCATATTAGTTTAAATCATTCTTTCAGGACACGCAGAGATTGAGGCGACCTACCACTCAAAATCTCTTATCAAAAGTTTTGGTGAGTGGTTCATTTAATAAAATATTTTTATTATTATATTATTATGGTACAAATTCATGAATATATCACTATGAATAGTTTTGAATAATCGTTGTGGGATTAGAAGTGACATGGTTGGATGCTTTATTCTTTAAAAGGAATCATATGTTGAGTTTCCATTAATAGATGTTGAAATTATCATTTTTGAGATACTCTTTCAAATAGATTATCATTTGAGATGTATACATGTTTTATGCTAGTTGAAGAACTCTCAAGTTTATGGAATAATGAATTTGAGATTTTGAAGAAAATTCTAGAAGTTACATATTTATGTTAAAAATATTTCCTTTTAAAATGTTTAAAGTAGTGATTCGAGTGAACATGTCTTCGTATTGTGGACCTGAAGATGAAATCTTTGAGATTTACTTCAACTTACACATAGATTTTGGGTTGTGTGTAGAGGTGATTAACCCTTTAAGGTAATACAGTGAACAATATGACAAAGATTACTCTGCTGTGCGTATCGAGACTACTCTACGTCAGTATGACAGAGATTGCTTTGCTGTGTGTATCGAGACTACTCTACGACAGTATGATAGGGATTGCTCTGCTGGGCGTATCGAGACTACTCTATGCTAGTATGACAGAGATTGCTCTGATGTGTATATCGAGACTTCTCTACGCCAGTATGATAGAGATTGCTCTGCTGTGCTTATCGAGACTACTTTATGCCAGTATGATAGAGATTGCTCTACTGTTTGTATCGAGACTACTCTACGCTAGTATGACAGAGATTGCTCTATTGTGCGTATTGAGACTACTCTATGCCAGTATGACAGAGATTGCTCTACTGTGCGTATCGAGTCCACTCTAGCCAATATGATAGAGATTGCTCTAGTGTACTTATTGAGAATACTCTATACCAGAACAATAAAGATTGTTATAGTGTGCGTATTGAGAATACTCTAAGCTAGGACAACATAGATGGTTTTAGATTTTTAATATTTTAAGGAGCTCACTTAGATTTTTTAACGTATTTGCTTTTCTTGTAAGTTACTTCTCTAATTACCTTACCCTTTACTGGGCTTATTAGCTCACTCTTTTCTTTTAAAATGTTTCCACCAGGTAGCGCCTGAATTTCTCACGAGCCTATTGAAGCCGATCTTTGCCACTAGACTTGTTAGATTGCATATCATTTTGCATCCACGTAGTTGTAAATGCTTTCTTTATAGCTGTGGTGGCTATCACTTTTGCATGACTTAACATTATTTTGGAAAGTCATGTTGGCTTGTAAATTTAAACTTACATACCTATTTACAGTGATATTTCATATGGTGGTGGGTTTTTGAATTGATAAATGGTGTATGAATATGCTATTTTTGGCATATATATATATACATTTTTTTTAGGTGTTGTTTATCCGTTTTTAGGGAAAACTCTACCGAAATTTTTATGGATTTTGCTCAACATTAGCCACTTATTATTTTAGTATAAACTGAGTTTTCATCTAGAGTTTTGAAAATGAATTTCATAGTCATAGTTGTGATCTATTGTCGACATGCCACATCCTAAATTTATAGAGTAATTTGGGATGGGGTGTGTCAATGCTTCTTTATGTGTTTCATTTTCTTTTTTGTACTGTACTATTTTAATGCTATACCGTGCTTCCAATTTATCTGCTTTGTTGTCTCAGATAATAAATTTTCTTTAAATCCTTTTATTTCGGTACCGAAATAGAAATTTTCATTAATATAATATAATGAAATATACAAAACCTCGAGCCGTTCTCTTTAATCAAGATGCTTGGTGAAAATAATTACTATCCATGATTATTGCTACGTTAATTTTCTCTATAGTTGCTACAGACTTCTAAGATGGGGGAACATAGCATAGGCCACTATATATATATAGTTTTTTTTTTTAACATAAAATAATATTTACATTTTTTCTCACAAAAAAAAAAAGCCTTCAATTTTTTTTTTTCATATTTTTTGCTCTTCATGTTTAAGTCTCAGAGAAGTAATGCATTTTAGTGTGTCTAACTTCAAAAAACTCTTGACTCTTCATATTAGAAGTCAGAGGAATTAAAGACCAAGTTTTCGAGAAGCACAGAAAGCACGTACCTCTTTATCCATAACTGAATTATGGTAAAAAAAAGTTGGGATTGGTGAATGCAACGATAAAGGTGAGGTGGAGGTGTTATGTGATGGGATTGTGACAAGAGAGCAAAATTTTCTTGGTATTTTCATTGATATGTCTCAATTATATATACAACTCAGAGGAAGAAACAATAAAAAATTGTAAGAAAAAGACACTATCAATGCTAAATCAATTCCTAAACTTATTCCTAATTAAATCATATATACATTAATACTAAATCAATTCCTAAACTTTTTCCTATTTAAATCATATATACATCAATACTAAATCAATTCCATATACACAACAACATATATTCTAAAAATAGATTATGGGAATATCTCAATACCCTCCCTCAAGTTGGAGCATGAGGATCATAAATGCCCAACTTGGAAAGTAAAAAATGAAATTGGAGTGTTCCTAAACCCTTGGTAAAAATGTCTACAAGCTGAACTGATGTAGGAACATAAGAAGAGAGAATAGTTCCATCCTGGATAGCATCTCGAACAAAGTGACAATCTGTTTCAATGTGCTTTGTTCGTTCATGGAAGACATGATTTTGTGCAATATGTAAAGCCAACTGGCTATCACAATATACACCAATAGTAGCAGGATGTTGAATCCCCAGGCTAAGAAGAAGACCTTTTAACCATTTCAATTCACAAGTAAGATAAGCCATAGAGCGATATTTGGCCTCTGCTGAAGAACGAGCCACCATGGGTTATTTCTTCGTTTTCCAAGAAATCAGAGAATGACCAAAAAACACAAGCCAACCCGTGAGAGAGCGACGAGTTAGAGGGCAAGCTGCCCAATTAGAATCACCCCAACCTATTAGAGAGAGGGAGCTATCAGATCGAAGTAAAATTCCTTGTCTGAGAGAGCCCTTCAAATAGCGAACAACATGCAAGGCTGCTTCCCAATGTTCATGTCTAGGTTCCTGTAAGAATTGTGATAAAATATGGACAGAGTATGCCAAATCTGGACGAGTGACTGTTAAGTAAATCAAATGATCAATCAATCATCGATAAGGTTCCAGATTAGACAAAGGTTCTCTTGTGGCATGAGCAAGCCCATGATTTTGCTCCATACGAAAAGATGCTGGCTTTACACATAAAAGACATGTCTCATAAATGATGTCAAGAGAATATTTTTGTTGACAAAGAAAAATACCAGTAGGACTACGTCCTACTTCAATCTCGAGAAAATATTTAAGTACCCCGAGATCTTTCATATGAAAACACGTGCTCAAATAATTTTTTGAATACTCTCAAAGCAGTAGAATCATTTCAAGAAATAATTAAATCATCAACATACACTAAAACACTAATTTGGATAACACCATTTTGATAAGTAAAAAGAGAATAATCAGCAAGGAATTTTAAAAAACCATACTATTTTAAAGCGTTGGCCAATTTGGAAAACCAACATCGTGGTGCTTATTTCAAGCCATACAAAGACTTGCGAAGATGACAAACCATATCAGGTTGAGAAATTTTAAAACCAGGAGGAAGTTTCATATAAACTTCCTCATTGAGATCTTCGTGCAAAAAAGCATTATGCATGTCCATTTGATGCAGCTCCTAATTTTTAGATGCTACAATGGCTAAGAAAGTACGAACCGTGACCATTTTTTCAACTACTACAAATGTCTCAGTATAATCAATCCCAGCTATTTGATGGTTACCAAAAAAAACAAAATGAGCTTTAAGTCGTTCTACACTGCCATCAGAGTTGTATTTGATTTTATAGACCCATTGACTACCAAGGGCAGTTTACTAGATGGTAATTTTTCCATAGTCCAAGTACCATTATCCTCTAAAGCACGAATTTCTGTTTGCATAGCTTGACGCCACCCGACATCTATCATAGCCTCTTTAAAAGATTTTGGTTCACATCCTGTAGTAACAATAGCAAGAAATTTCCTATGGCTAGTAGAAAAATTTGCACAACAAATATAATGTGTTATTCGAAAAGGCATACCAGAGAAAGCTGAAGGTGCGAGTAAAATTGAGACATTGGATGCACTTTTAGTGATAACAGTATTTGTAAGATAGTCGCGAAGGAGAGTTGATGGAACCTTCGTACGAAATCCTCATCCCATTTGAGTCTCATTTGGAGACTCTATAGTTGACTCTGTTACCCCCCTTGTAAATGATTGTTGGAGCAGAGATGCGGGCTAAACTAAGGCCTCATTTTCGTCTAGGCTAGATTGAGGTTCCTAAAGAATATTTGGGGGAAAGATGGGAGCAGGCTCTAGTGAGGTAGGTGTTGGAATTTGGATGTCGATTTGTAGAGAGGATGAGTCATTTGTGGGCTCAATTTCATTAGAAAACGATTCAGGATCCCCTAAAATATTAGAATCAAAATCGTTATCACCCAAAGTAATGCTTTCAAAACTAGTATTAAAACTAGTAGTATTAGCATTGTCAGCAAAAAGAAATTGATTTTCAATAAACTTAACGTCTCTAGAAACAAAAAAAGTTTTGTTTTCTAGTTCAAAAAGTCGCCACCCTTTTCTACCAAAGGATATCCAAGAAATACACATTTTCGATTTCGACTTGCAAATTTATCATTCTTAGCACGTTGATTGTGGGTATAGCAAAGTGAACCAAACACTCACAATTCATCAAAAGAAGGCAAAGTACTAAACAAAATTTCATAAGGTGTTTTATTATGTAGAACACTAGAGGGTGTACGATTAATTAAATGAGAAGCTACCAAAACACATTTGCCCCAAAAATAAAGAGGAAGATGACTTTGAAAACGCAAAGCCCTTGCCACCGTTAAAATATGATGGTGTTTACGTTCAACCCGACCATTCTGTTGTGGAGTTCCTACACAAGAGGTTTGAAATAAAATACCATTTGAAAAGAAATAAACTGTCAAATAGTTAAACTCTATCCCATTATCACTTCAAACAAACTTAACATATTGACCAAATTGTCGATCAACCATTGCCAAAAACGGCATAAATATTTTAAATACCTCTAATTTATCAAGTAACAAATAAACCCAGACTGCAGAGGAAAAGTCATCTACAATAGTAAAAAAATAACGAGCTCCACAAGAAGAAACGATGTTGTAGGGGCCCTATAAATCACAATGAACTAATTCAAAAATTCTAGAAGTCTTATTATCACTTGGGGAAAAGGAATTTCTAGATTATTTGGCACGAGGACACACATCACAAGCTTTATCTAATTTATCTCTTGAATTATTAAAGAAAGGTTAAGACTTTACTACTTTTTCTAAAGGGTGTCCAAGACGTTGATGTCAAAGTTCCAATGAAGGTGAACTATTTATTGAAAATGCTTGCACTACAGACAATTTCTCAAAGTAATAAAGTCCATCTCTCAGATCACCCATTCCAATAAGCTTCCTCGTATGAAGGTCATGTATGAAACACATATTGGAAGTAAATTGGACAAAAAAATGCATGTCATCAATGAGTTGTGTAACCGAAATCAAACTGCACTGCAATTTAGGAACATAAAGAACATTTTAAAGATATAATCCTTCTAAGAGCCGCACACTTCCCTTTTTAGTGGCAATGATTTTTTGACCATTAGGTAATCCAACATGACAAGCAACAATATTATGAACATCAAATAAATATGACTCATTCCTCGTGACATGATTAGAAGCACCAGTATCAATAATCCAAGAGTTTTTAGAAAACTCACCTTGTAGACAATTAGTAGAGAATTGAGTATTACCATACATAGTGGCTATTGTATACCATTGTTTCGCACTCATATTAGGAAGAGAAGATGTAGGTGGAGATGGATATTTAGTCTTATTGGTGTCGTCAGTCATGTTTGTCGTGTATCTTAGCCGTGTAGCTTTGATACCATGACAACAGAGCAAAACTTGCTTGGTATTTTCATTGATATGTCTTAATTAAATATACAATTTAGAGGAAGAATCAATAAGAAATTGTAAGAAAAGGAAACTATCAATGCTAAATCAATTCCTAAACTTATTACTAATTAAATCATATATACATTAATACTAAATCAATTCCTAAGCTTCTTCCTATTTAAATCATATATACATCAATACTAAATCAATTCCATATACATAGCAACATATATTCTAAAAATAGATTATGGGAATATCTCAATAGATTGGGATGTGGGATGCAGAATAGGGGGGTTGATTAATTGAGGTGGGAAATTGGGTATGGCTTGGGATATTGGAATTGGATTGTGATGGGACATGGGTGGTCATTGTGTACTATGTGTACATTGGCTATTTATTTGGATATTTGGTTTGGTCCAAACCATAATAAAATGGACGGTGATATTGAGTTGGAGGAGGAAATTTGGCTTGTTACTCGAGCACTTCCAAAGCAATTTTTAAATGGAAAATTTTCTTCCTTAAATCGTTCATGTCTTGATACTATGATTCGACCATCAATGGTAAGGCAATGAAACCCTTTGTGGATCATCGACCAGCCAAGAAAAACACAACATTTAGAGTAGAAATCAAACTTGCATTTTTTATATAGCCGTAAATTTGGGCAGCAAGCACACCTGAACACTCTAAGCTTGTCAAGGTCTATTATTTTGTTCAACACCACTTCAAGAGGTGATTTTCCTGCAATAGTGTCAGAAGGTAGACCATTAGTTAGAAAAATTGCAGTTTGAAAGGCAAACCACCAAAAATTCAATGTCATGGATGCTTGTGCCAATAAACTGAGACCTATTTCAATAACGTGGTGATATTTCCATTCCACTCACCCATTTTGAGCAGATGTGTATGGGCAGGAGATTCTTGTTGATATCCTAACTGTCTGCATAAATTTGTGATGGGCACATATTTGCCACCCCCATCCATTTGCAAGCATTTAATGGTTTTGTTGAATTAAGTACTTGCAAAGGCCTGAAATTTTTTTAATGCAACAAATGTATCACTTTTCTGATTGAGTTGAAATAGCCATGAAAAGCGACTGTGATCATCTATAAACAAAACATAATATCGAAATCCATTTGAGGAAGGTGTTAGGGATGGACCCCATAAGTTTGTATGTACCAGTTCAAACACTGATTTTGCCCGAGAGTTAGAAATTGGAAAAAGAAGAGCATGCATCTTGCCAAACTGACATGCCTCACAAAATTGAAACTTTTCATTAACTGAAAATTGAACACTACATTGACTAGTTATTTGACACAATATTTTAAAGATGGATGACCAAGTCTTTTATGGAGACGAGATTTGGTCATTATTACATTTTCTTGACACAATTGATTAATGTTTAGTTAACACTAAAACAAGAAGGTGAATCTAGAGACGAAGACAACTGGGGAGCAACTTTGTGGTAGTTGAGTGCTTCTTCTGATTTATTTCCAAGATAAAACTCTGATTTATTTCCAAGCTGAAACTGATATAATCCATCTCTAAGAATGCCCGTTAGCACTATTGTTCTCGTAAACTTGCCCTTTACCACACAAAAATAAAAGTGAAATTCAAGAAATACATGATTATCACTAGCCAACTTCGAGACACTTATACGATTTTTTGCAACATGGAGAACACATAAAACCTTATTTAGTTTAAGTGAACCAATTGTTGAGAGAATAATAGAATTACCAAATTGAGAAATAGATAATTCACTTCCATCTCCCACTACTACCCATTGTGTACCTGTGTAATCTGTTCGAGAGCTTAACATATTCGGATTTGCAGTAACGTGACTCGATGCACCATAGTCAACATACCAATTTTGGTCTCCTACGACTTCTGATGTGGCATAGATGGTTGCAGCAACCATGGCATTCTGTTGTTGTTGATGGGTTTGTTCATTGGAATGATAAGATGGTGGTGGGTTTGCACTAGATTGGTTTAGGTTGTTCACATCTCTATAGAACCAAAAGTAGCAAACAACTGTAGTGTGGCCAATTTTTCCACACACTTGGCACATGGGCTTGTTTGTGGACGCGTTGTTCCATCGACCACGCCGTTTACCACGACCCCCGCCACGTTGTCTGCGATTCCCATTATTTTGTCTGGGCACAGAGTTGCAGTTTTGATCGTTGTTATGTGAAGGTTGAGGAACTCGATTCTACACCATATTAGCGGACACAACTGGGGAAGTGGGACTGAGATTGAGCGATAAAGTTGACAAACCAATTTTCATTGCCAACTGATATTCGAGACGCTTTTCATAGGACAGTAAGTCAGACTCCATATCAATCAACTTGGCCTCATTTCCTTGAATCCCTATGACAACAGGATTATATTCCTCGCCTAAACCAGATAAACTCTGAGAACTAAGATCAGAAGTGGAGTTAGATTTCTTGCAAGTGCTAAACTGTCAGATAATTTCTTCATGGTAGATAAATAATTCATCATGGTTAGTGATCCTTTTCGCGTTTGCGGAAATAACCGCTTGAGATAGTCAATTTTAGCTTTAGATTAAACGCCAAAAAGTTGGTTAACAGCGTCCTAGATGTCCTTCGAGGTTCGATAGCCCATTTCTTTGATTTCAGGAGCCATTGAATTGTAAAGCCACCCAAACAATAGTTGGTCAACAATGATCCAATTTTCATATTCTCGGTTTGGAAGTTGTCAATTTGTTGTAAAGGAGTCCGAGCTAGAGCCTTCGCCTTCATTATTTATCATCTTGTCTGGGATGGTTTTTCACCATTGAGGTAACTTTCTAGTTTGTAGCTCTTAATTACCGGCCACGCAAGACTCTGCTGCATAAGGACATCTGTTCGATCCATTTTTACTAATGTGATCTGATTTAAATGATTGTTCAAAGATGGTCCGGTTGAAAGGCCATTATCGGAACTTGAGAATAGAGCAAAAGTTTGAAAAGCATTAGTGTTAGCCATGTTTGGCATTGATACCAAATAGCAAAACAAAGAAAAATCAAATAAGGAGTGAAAGCTTAAAAGCTTATGTGATATTTCTATAACACTTGGTTTTGCTTAAGTAATTCTACAGACTTAATACACACAGAGATATGAAAATAAATAATAAAATATTAAAGATTATTTAACAAATGCCTAGAGTATCTGAAGGCAAGTAACAACTTGAATAACAACATGGACATTTAGTTTTCATCTAATATGGTCAATTGGTTGCTTCCATTTATTTTTTTTACATCACTTTGATCGAGAAAATAAGATTTGTATCGTTTAGGTTTATGGTCATGAACCTAAATCCTACTTGTTAATGCCTTTTTTTTTTTTTTAAACAATTGAATAAACCTTATTTGTTCCTATGGATTAACTTAGGCACCTATTTTGTTTTGGCCAGTGGTTCTTGAATGATCATTGAGAAACAGTAACAAACTATTAGGTATCTGCATCAAATAAACATAGAAACAACTATTCTACAGATTAGTAATAAAAACGATTACAAGAAATTCAAAGGAATAACGAGGTAAATGAGTATATCGAAAGATAACAGCCGAATTCGAGATGGCTAATCTCCATTACTGGGCTTCTTCCCTTACAGATTTCACACACCTATTCCCTTCTTGTCCCCTTCTTTTATACTCCTTCAGTGGTCCCCTCCTTGGCCTAGCTCCTCTGCTCCACTTGCCTGGCACGCCTGCCTATTCCTTCTGGTATACGTCTGGATTGTCGGTTTTATGCGCTCGCCTGGGTCGTGCTCTCTCACTCCAGTAGGTGAAGCCACTTGGACCTTCTTTAATTTAGAGAGTTTGCTGATGGTTAACTGTGTTTCATTTTGGAATAGATCGTAGTTAATTGGTGTATCGTTCGATTTCTTTTATTTGCTATTTTTTATGTGATTTGTGATGCCTTATATGGTAACTGCTGTTGATAATAGGGCCTGTGGTTGGGGTCAATGACTCGGATGGAAAAGAGTACATTTTTTCAAAATATCCCAATCCATCTACCCACTGAATGAAAAGTATTCTAATTAAGTGGGATTAGAAGACTCAACAATGAATATTTGGTTCCTCCAGTACATGTGCTACTTTTCTCTTCTTAGGTTTGCTGACACCACTTTTATGGCCATCAACATGTATCATGTAGTCGGGATATTCATACATGTTTCTCTGAATGTCTACTTTCAATTTAATTTGGCACCAATTGGACTTCGAGAAAATCGCTTGTTCGTTTGTACATATTCAATGTTATGTAAGAGCATGTATGATTTTTTATCTTATCCTTTTCGTCATTTCGATTTTTCTGTCATATAGTTGGCCATAGTTTTTGTACATAGAAAATAATCTTGAATGCGGATAATCTCTTGACTGGTTGTGGCATTTTGTATTTACACTCATAATCTTATCTTTCTCATTTGTGCTACAAAGTGGGATAAAGACATTTGGTCGGTAGCCTCATAATCTGTCAGCCATTGAAAATATAGTTGATATTGTTTTTAATAAGCGTAGGATAGTAGATTACGCCTCTCGAAATTTAGCTTGAGAACTGTTGTTGCAGTTGGGTAAGTCAACTTGTCACTTGGAGTCCAGTAACTTTGAATATGGGAAAGTGACAAGATATAGACCAACAATTTTTGGTGTGTTCGGTAGAATGATTAGAGTTAAGTTAATCGGTGTTAAGTTAAAGTGAATGTTAAATTAAATTGAAATTAAGTTTATTTGTGTTTGGTATGTGCAAACTTATATAAATTGCGTTAAATTTAATCGAGAGTTGCTTAGAGTGTAAGTTAAGTTGAATGTTAACTTAATCTGTGTTTGATATGCCTGTTTGTGTAACATGAACTTATTAAACTAATTTGTGCCATTTTCATGCATTTTGCATTTTTTTAATACTTCTATCGAATGTGTATGTTTTAGTTCTCATTCAAATTATATTGTATGTAATAGATGGTTAAGAGATTTGAATCCCTTAATTTAAAATGAAAATAAATTGCTACTTAAAGAATATTTCATATATTTTCAAATGGTATAAAATTCAATGCATTCTTCTAGTTCAAATTTGCCTTTAACCAAATAGTCAAAAAACCTTGTATAACCGAATTTAGTAATGAACAAAGTCTTGGAGGATGAGTCACCAAATCTCCATATTTCAGATTCAAACACTTTTCATTCTTCGCGAGTCTAGATATCACCAAAGCCTCACTAATAATACACTAATAATTTTCAATATGACAATCACCACATGTTCAGCAGTGATTTGAACACAATGTCATGACTTAAACCATTTTAACTTAACAAAATCAAGGCCAAAATTTAAAAATAAAATAAAAACTAGAACAAATTCATCATCTTCCCAATTGCCACAATCCAATTTCAAAAGTAGAATTGAAGATAGTTTGAGAAAAGATGGGTCGTTTCCTTGTATTTTGAAAGAATTCATGAATTTGATCAAGTCATTTTATTAACATTAACATTTGAACTATTTACCGTCTAATATAGCTTAAAGAACCAGAAGATTACATTACCATGGTAATGTAATCTTAAAATCATTCATCGAACATATAGTGAGCAACTATACTTGCAAGATTTCAAACTAAACATACATATTACTCGTTCAGTTTACAATAAAACAAATTCTCATCCAGATTAATAAAACATTATTCTTAAACCATATCTTTTGGCCTTTCATTTTTCCACCAACTTCTTCATTTAAAACTCACTAACATGTTAAGATTAGTGATTAGTGATAGAGAGAAATTATAATGTAGTATGAAATAGAGAAAGTAAGAGGAAGGAGATGAGTGAAGTGCAATGGAATGAAGGAATAATTTAAGTTGCTGAAGTGCTATGATAAAATAATAGGGAAAGCATAAACCTTGTGGAGAATTTGGGAGGTAGAAAAATAATTCTAATTTAATTTTACTGCCCCTATTGCAGAGAGTTTTATATGTATGAAAGGTGGTTTGGGAAAAAGAAACAATAGAAACATACAAACAACAATAATTTAAATGTGGAGTGAATTTGACGCCTACATATACAATATGACTACTCATTAGTCGACATACCATGGAATCCAATTGAACAAAGAACATTGTTATGATCAATCATTCCAAAAATGGCGATGATCTTCACTCCCTCTTTTACGGATGAAAACTTATCCCCATCTTCGACACCAAAAGGTCCATAAGTTTTCTTATTCGTTTCTAGTGTCAATGAACTCACAGAAATACCCCCATAAAAGCTGCCATGAATTGAAACAAGATACTCATCTGGGTAATCGAAAGAAACCTACAATTCCATTTCATCATTTCTCCAATCAGAAAACTGGAAATATAAATTATAGAAAAAATTCCAATCGTTTTTAGTCTAACTAACCGGAAAAAATCAATGACAAAAAAAAAAAATGAACGATAGATAGAAAGATTATTTAGCATCGGCCAACTAGAGCAATAGCTATATTAGTGTGTGCTTAATGAGGAGAGGTAATGAGTTCGAGTCTCTAAAAAATAATTATTTAACATCAAGTGATTCGGGAAAGATTGAACTAACCTCACTTCTAGTACCCTTCTCTTGCCCGTGCGACGACCACACTAACTCTTCTTTCTTTAGATACTGAATTTGAATGCACTGAATCGGCACCAACACATTTTCATTTTCACGATGATAAACAACAAACGCTCTGATGCTCGAGAAAACACTATCTTTCCACGATGTCCCTTGAGATGATCCAAATGGTCCCAATTCCATAACGTGCAAGCTTTTAAATTGGAAATTTTTCACAAGATGACTACAGATAATCTTCCATACTAACTAAAATGAATTTAAAAAAAAAAAAAAAAAACAATATATATATAAATAGAGAACGTACTTTTGAATTGACTGGTCGTAGGGTCGATTAGCTCGAGAGAAAACATTATAGTTAGTGAAAACAAGGTTCCCCTCCAATAGCTGCAAGTCGTAACAGGGTCCAGTTGCATGGACATTGAATTTGCAAGCACCGCATTGAAATGCCAAATTAAGAGAAGATGATTTTTTATTGCAGGCTCCACAACCCCTGCTGCTGCCTTGATCTTTCATCATCGTGATCACCAGATTAAGTGGATGGTTGTGAGATTTATGCATCGCCGACTTCACGAACGGAAACTCCCCCAAAGCACACCTCTGATGCGCTTCAAATCTGCACTTTTGGCAGCTGTAGAACCACACCCCTGCCTCTCTTTCTTCTTCACAGATATCACAGTAATACTCTTCTCTTCTTTCTTCCTCTACAAACGTCAAGTTCAGAGGATGTTGGTCGAATCGGTATCTTACTTTAACTGGCAATGTCGCACATCTTAAGTCCAAATGAAATTCGCAGTCGGTTTGGACACATCGAAAAGCTAGTTTGTTAGATATTATGTTTTCCCCACAAGCGACACAATCAGAGCTATTAAAGTGATCGGTTTTGTAGAGAAATAGGGGATGTATGTGACTTGGATGTGGGAATGGGGTTTGGATTGAAGCGCACCGAACATCAAATGTGGACAAACATGTTTGACATTGGTAGGCAAAGCCATGAAAGTGTTGAAGACAAGCTTCACATTGGAAGACGAAATTGGGGATCGAGATGATAGTGAGCGAATGCGGTGGATGGAGGCGGGTGTGGATTTTTGTTGGCAATTTAGCACACTGCTCATGGAGATAGAAATCACACCGACGGCACCCATAAGATGAACCCGAAATCGAAAGGCACTTCATACACCCATCACAAACTTTGTACTGCACATTATCAATCTCTTCCGGGGAAAACATAGTCAAGCTATGGGGATGATTAATATTAAATTGTTGTACAATCTCCCTTCCAACAACTGCAACGCATCGGTATTTAGCACAGTTAAAATGGGTAAAATAGTTGCATTGGGAATGGGAGCAACCATATCCAGCATAATCCAAATTAATCTTTTCACCACATATCATACAATGAATTACGCCCACATCAGGAGGAGAAAAGTAGTTGAAGTAGGTAAGATCATGGTGGTGTTCGTATATCCTAAGCGTTGGCGAGAACTCGCAACATTCTCTGTGAACCAAAATATGACAGATTTCGCAAAACCAAACAAATGTGTTCTTAGAGGCCTTACCGCACACTCCACATTTAAACTCAATAATCCTAGAACGAAGCTTGGTGAAAGTGTGTTTGTGATTTAAGCTTTGTAAGCATGGGATGTGAAGATTGAAATTACAGTCCAAACAACTATAAATGAAGCCGTTAAAGTGGTTTCGGCACGCATGACAAATTACGTTATGGTCGTCAAGATTCTGAAGATGTAAAGGATGAGGATGGTCGGG
>JBBMKA010012735.1:16337-33578 GCA_037833695.1 Sechiopsis laciniata
AAGTGGTTTCGGCACGCATGACAAATTACGTTATGGTCGTCAAGATTCTGAAGATGTAAAGGATGAGGATGGTCGGGGATTTGCAATTTGAGTTGTAGCTCAGCACATTGTTTGTGAAAGTAGACATCATCATCATCATGGTGGTCACATTCCGAGCAAAAGTATGTAGAAGAGCCGGTTTGTATGGGGAGTTGACAGACAACACAAACAACCACTTGCTTCTTGTTTTGTTGGGGAATTAGGCTTGATAAAGTTAATGGATGCTGGGGGTGGCTGATATGTATGTATTTCCCGTTGCTCGTCTCGGATAAAAAACTAGATTTTAAGTCCGTGATGGCACAATTGATGTCGATTCGAAAGCTGCATTTTTTGCACCAATAAACTTCATTGGACGATGGCGTTTGGCCACAGACTTGACAATCCATATGGTCGACTCTGGATTTGAAAGAAAGAGGTTGTTGGGGATGGAAGGGGCTGGAGATTTTATGAGGGAGGTGGAGGCATGATTGGTGGATTTGGAAGTTGCAGCCGGGATCGGAGCATCGAAAACTCGGTGTATACAACATTTGTAGACGGCATCTATGGCAAACTCCATTATACTTTCCCTCTCTCTCGAACAACAATGGGTGAGGGTGTCTCCGCCGGTTCACAACCTCATACTCCATAACTCTCTCTATCTACCACTTCCAAACTAAAACAGATCGATACAGCTCAAATTTTTCTCTCTTAAAACACACACAAAACCCCCTAAAGGAGCCTATTTTGCAGGCGCCATCTGCAATGGATGCTTTTTGTTTTGCATAGATGATACAAAATTTAATCCATTCATTGAACTTTCTATCTCTTTCATTTCTCTCTCTCTCTTTCTCTTTCATTTTTTCCTCCAACTTCATTTATCTCTCTCCGTCAAACCTACCATTATTTTCTATTTTCTCTTCTTTTAAATATTCACATTTCCTTTCTTCAATAATTCAATTCGAACAAATAAATTAAATAAATAAATAAATTGATACTTCTGCAAATGGCTTTTTTGATATTCAAATAATCCAAATGTCTTTTTGGTTGAATTACATGAATATCCCCGTGCATTTGATTCGGATGAAGTCCCCGTGTTACAATTTTACATGTGTATAGCCGAAATACTTTTAAGAAAATTTGGTAGATTTGAACTTAGATAATTTTTTCAAATGAGAAACTCACTTCAAACTTTAGAAGAACAGTAGGACTCATAAGCTATGAAATAAAACTAGTGTCTGAAATGGTAATTTGAAGGGGAGAGATAGATGAAGTTGGAGGGTAATTAGAAAGCTAGAGAGAAAAAAAATGAAAAAGGAAGAGAGAAATATGGAAAAGAGATATTCTCAAAAAAAAAAAAAAAAAAAAAAGGAAAAGAGAGAGTTAAATGAAGTTAGAGACCGTTTTTAAGTTTAATTAAAAGTTGAAGAATTAAAATTAAATATTTAAAATTTGAGGCACTAAAATTGGATAAATATTAAAGTTTAGGCACTAAAATTGAACATTTCGTTTATGATAAATTATAGATTTTTTTTAAAAAAATTTGAGAAATTGGTCCCAATCTCCTACGAAGCAGTGGTTCTTCTGCAAAGGTTGTGGAAGAATTGGGCATTTGATCTCTTAATATGGTTTTGTAGTTATCGGAGAAGAAAGGCAACAATACACTTGAGAGGACAAAGGAAATCAAAATCTATTAATTTCTACCTATAGTATGGCGCAGGTGAGCTAAAGAAGCCCAACCTAGGTCCTAAAGCAATTTCTAAATGGGAGGCTCACCATGTGAAAATTGAATGTTGATGCATCTGCCAATTTAAATTCAGGAGATGGGGGCATGGGTTGAGTAGTTCGAAATTGGAAAGGACAAACTATGATTATGGGTTGGAGATCGAGTTTCAACAATTAGTCACTTAAGGTTTTGGAAAATATTGTCATAAGAGAGGCTCGCCCACTTCAATGGGTTGAAAGATTTCTTTACATCTAATATTCTAGTGGAGTTTGACGCTTCAATTATTATGAATGCAATTAGATATCTCTTTAAATATTTTTTAATTCAATAACATTATTGTTGATATGAACCAATTAATTATTTCTTTAGCCATTATGAACATTTTTCATTGTATTAAGTTATATAACAATGTGGCAGATTTGGTTGCTAAGCAACATTTGCCTATAGAATTTAGTTGGACGAACCCAATTCTCTTAATTGGGGGTAGTCACTCTTTAGAGGGAGAATCACTCTTATTGGCTCCACTTTGATGAATAATTATATTGGTATGATTGTGATTTAATGAATTTAAGATTTTTTCAAAAAAAAATCAAGGAAAAAAAAAACATAGAAAGAATACCAAAAACAAAAAGAGCAAAAATATTTTAATAAATGATTAATGCAACTTTAAAATGCCTAACTTTAAAAAAAAGATAAGATTTGAAAAAAGCAAAGAAAAAAAAGTGAGAGGATGGAAAAGGGGAAGGAAGGACATGTGTGAGACAAAAAGGTTGGAAGAAAAAGAAAGACGTTAAAAATAAAGCGAACAGTGTAAAGGGACGTTATGTTTCTCGAAAGTTATTTTTTTGCAAAAGAATCAAATTAAATTAAGGATTAAAAAAAAAAAAAAAAAAAAACTATGATGAATTTTTTTTATACAATTATATTGATTATAAGGCATCTATTGTTAGCCAATAAAGATTCCAAATTTTAATCTCACATATTGATGAATTAAATAAAAAAAATTATGACAAATTTGTTTAATCTAAATCAAATTACGGAGAAATAGTGGCTGACATTATTGATTGGTTGCGATTCCGGTGCTAATATATTGTACACTAATTAATTTAAAGTCAATTTGTGCTAAGTGTAACTCGGAATCACTTACGCGCAAGTATACGCGGTCGGGAATTGCAGCAACTAATAAATATATAAATTTATCGATTCCACAGAGATTGAGGTCTAGAGCTAACACTATTAAGATAGAGTTGTGCGGAAAGTAAAGCATGAGTGTACGAGTTGTTGTGGTTTGGTTGAATTTGGATATGTAAATATGTTGCTGGAAATAAATATGATGCAATGAGTAATGCTAACTAACAATCCTAGAAAATGCTAAGTGCGCAAACTAGCCAAAGAGAGTTTCGCTTCCCTAATAAATAAGTACTTTCGCACTTAATGATCTATGGTAGGACCAGCTTTCGCTATGAACTTCATATTTAGCAATAGGGCAACGCAAGCATTTAGTAAGGTTATTCCTAACACTTAAAGCGGTGAACAGACGTTCACACAACTTAATGTAGCATACTGGGTCAACATGCGGTTCCTTCTTCTGAACTCACCACAAGGTACATGTGTGGGTAGCTAATAGACACACACACACACACACAAAATATCATGCAGCAGTGTAAAACTCAATGACCTACACTCCTAGCATATTTGTACTCACGAATAGTAACATAAACTTCTACAACGCGACCATAGAGATAAACATCAAATAGAAGTTAAACTAGATGATTTTATTGCAACTATGAAATGTTCAAAACTACAAGCTACTCCTAATAAAAACAATAAAACGAAATTGGCACGGCTGAAGATGTGCAGTCCCCTTGTCATCAGCTCCTACGACACCATCATTTGCTTTTCTCCGTGATAGGCTTCATGGCCAACCGACCAACTCACCTTTCTTGGCTCCCGGCCTTGGTATTTATAGAGTTCATTTACTTGGCCGACAAGTCGAGGTGAGCTATGAAATCTTCATTAATGCAGGATCCCCTGACTACAGCTACAATTTATTTGATTGACGCCGCCTTGATTACTGATTGACTCTTGATTGTTTCCTTGTTGGCGTGTCTTTTCTGAACGAGTTTTCATTTTGAATTCGCGCCTTTTTGCACTGTTGGTCATCGTTCGCGCTGATCGTCCTTTCCGTGGTGTAGCTTAATATGTCCTGCCATTAGCATTGATTAGGCACGGTTTACTCAAGATTTATACTAAAAACACGAAACTGTGCTTCCGATGCCACTTTATGAATGCATGCTGATTTTCTAAGTTATTTCATCGTAATTCTTCTATTAGCACTTGCTTTTCCCCTTTAATTCTAGATTATGCAAACTAAGACAACCTAAAATACGCTCTATTTGAGAGCTATCAATTATCTAGGGGATTTTTCATGTATAATAAAAAATGGAAAAATATTTCTATCTATAACACAAAATCAAAACTAATTCATTTGTAGCAAAAAAATTAAAATTGAATTCTATCACTGGTTGAGTTCTATCAGTGATAGAATTCTATCAGTGGTAGACTCATTCTATCACCGGTTGAGTTCTATCACTGATAGAAAATGATATTCTATCACTAGTTGAGTTCTATCACTGATAGAATTCAATCATTCTATCACTGATAGAAAATTATGTGTTATAGATTAATTATTTTAGAAATTGTGCTGCAAATATAATACAAGAAGTAAAATGTGTTGTTAATGGTAAATTTCCCATTAACTATGAGCAATATCGAAAATATTATAGGTTTGAATTTTCATCATAATTTGTAGTTAAGTTAAAAAATATTTGAAAAGTAAAAAAAGAAAATTAGAATTACGAAGGCATGATTAATTATTTTAAGAGAAATGGTAATAAATAAACCACTTTTAAGAAATATTTGTAAAAATAGGTGCCCAAGTTTATTTTGCAAATTTAATTTCCTTATTAAAGTTCGAAATTAATGATTTTAAATTAATATCATTTTGCCCTTCTCTTTATTTATTGCTTTCATTTTAAATTCCAAAAACCTTTTTCATACCTTCCATCTTAGGAAATACATACCATTTTAAATGTTAAATTAATGTTATGAGATTTTAATTGATTTTTGCAATTCTCTCACATCTTTATTCCTATTCCATTTTCGTTAATGTTGCCTTCCTACATTTTTCGTTCCTCCATTTTAGATTCTCCAGTTCAATAGCTTCTTCTTTTTCACATTCGACCACTCATTTCCGACCAGACGGTAGTTGCCTTCCATTTCATTCATTCAATCCTCTATTTTCACAGTAGTGGTTATACATTGTAATCCTTCAAAATTTCAATTTTGGTTTTGGTTCTTGATTTCCCTTCATTTCATCACCATTCAAACCTTACTGTTCATTCTCCATTAATCCTATTTTGATATGTCTCATATGGTACAATATGATATGTCTTTATTCTATTTCATTCATTTTTGTGCATTCTATTCATATAAATTTCATCGTGTACCATGTCTTTAATCTTGATTCGAAATGTATCATACCCATATGTTTTACAATATTATCTAAGGACTCAAATTTTCATGTACTGTTTTACTTTATCTTTCACACATTTACAATACTGTATAATCTTCATAGTACTCTATACTTTATTATTTTCATCCCGCAATATCGTATTATACGTATTATAATATATTGCAGTAGTGTGTGGACATGTTAGTGATACAGTATACATTACTATTTCATTCCGCAATACCGTCTTGTTTATACATGTATATTATACGAAATTATAAACAACAATACAGTAGTATTTTTACATTTTAGTAATATTGTACTACTTTGCGTCATCTTGAGAATAAGATATCCTGATATTTGTGAAGAATTACAAGAAATTGGGTATGAGAGGTGGTCACGGATTTATAGTCTCAGAACACGTTAAGAGACCATGACCAATAATTCATGTGAAAGATATAATAATCATATACTATTTGCACGTGCACTTCCAATAGTTTCCATGTTCGAGCTTATTAGGATGTTGTTGCAAGGGTGGTTTTGTTTTAGAAGACATGATGCAGCAATGTACTAACCCGATCGAGGAATGCTAAAAGCAATTGAAGATATCAATAGATAAAAGACGTTTTTTTTAGATCAGATAAAAGACATTTCTTGCAGGTATGATATTACTCTTTTTACCATATGGTACTCTCTTTAGTGTATCATTTCTAACTCCTTATATATTTTAAACTTATAACATGTACATCATATTAACAGTCTTCAATATCAAGTTATGTACGAAATCGATCTAACAGTACCATGTTAACTTTCAAGACAGAACCTTCAATGATCGATTTCACATTATAGTATTTTTATTATGCGGAACACTTTTTCAGTTTTGATTTTATTATCCATGAGACTTTTTAATTTACTTCTGTACTGAATTTGAATAATAATATCGTTTGTTTTTTGTTCCAACAATACGAGTCTCTATTTAAACACAATTAGTACATTTTTTATTTCTCAATGTTCTACTATACAGTCTTGTGAAACTATTAATACAATCAAATACATTAAAACAACTTTATTACTAAACATCATAAATACTCGGTCGCTAAAACAAACATATTATAACACAATACGAGTCTCTATATCATCTAATTTAACACAATTTTGAAAATATAATTTTTTACTATACAGTCTTGTGGAATCGTTCGTTCACTCGTAGATTTAATATTAACTATCTTTCAACATTAATAATTAAGTGATATAACCCTAAACCCTCATAAATATTACATTTCGATAACACACATATAATGAGACAATCTTCTTATAACTTAGTAATGTACTGTTTGTAAAATTTATAATTAAGGACTATATTGTTTTTGTTGTTGTTCTGTACTTGTTCGTTTAATATTTTACATTCAAACATCTTTATGTATCTATAAAACCAACTAAAAAAATTAACCATAAATACAGAGGCTGAACGTTGACATTATTTTTATGAATGTACCATATAAAACAGGTCATTTCAATAGTGTATGGTTATGATAAATGTTCAGAACTCATTTAACAAAATTGTTTGTTCAATAGTATATGTATACAAAAAACAATATCATGCATAGTTTCTTTTTGGACAGATTTTTCATAATAAATAACCCAAATTTTTGCAATAAATGCTCATAATTTTTGCAATAAATGCTCTCAATTTTGGCAATAAATGGGTATGGAATGAGGGAGTTTTTTCAAATTCAAAAATCATTTGGAAATTAAAAATCTTAATAACAAGGATATTGCTGTAAATGAAAATTTAATGAATTAATAATATAATTGACAAAATTCCATTTTTGCTAATATTTTTCCTATAACCTACATTTGCAAATATTTTTTAAATTTGGTCTAGTTACGAAAAAAGCTCTTATTTTAAAGCGTTGAAATTAAAACATTCTCAATTATCGATTAATTATAGTTTAATCTTAGTAATTATGTAATTAATTTTTAAAACTACTCTAAAATATATATTATCTAGTTTTTTTTTTATATATTTGTGACTGTCTGAACTAACTTTTGTTATAGAAAATTAATTCTAACTAACATGAATTGAACTCATCACCTCAAAACTTCTTTGACCACTAGACCACTCCTTAATAGTTCTCTAAAATATATTTTTAATCTTTAAGTTTGACGTCTAGTTTTATTTGATCTTTATATTATAAAATTAAATACTTTTATCTCTATTTCTCAAAAAAAAAAAAACTCTAATATTTTAATAATATTCAGTCTACGAGATAATAAAATTATTAGTTACCTCACTTAATTTTCAATTATAATATATTGGTGAAATAATTATTTATATTTTGACGTGGTTTTTTTTAAAAGTATAATAATAAACTAAAAAATATACACAAAATTAAAAATAAGTATTATTGAAATGATAAAAGTAAAAATGCTAATTTTAAAATGTATGACAAAAAAAAACTAGTCTCAAACTTAGAGACTAAAAAGATAATTTCTTTCGAGTTAAAATACTATTTTGATCCATAGATTTTACATTTATTCCATTTTAGTCCCTCATTTTTTAAATGTCGAATTTCAATCCTTGAATTTATTTGTCCAATTTTAATCTCTCAAATTTCAAATATCCAATTTTAATCTCTAATACCCCGTTTGGTAACCATTTCGTTTTTTATTTTTTGCTTTTGTTTTTAACTTTTTAAAAACAAGTTTGTTTAGGCTCCGTTTGATAAACATTTTGTTTTTAATTTTTGGTTTTTAAAATTTAAGCTTACAACAACTATTTTACTATATGTTTTTCTTACATGAATATTTATCTCTTACATGTATTTTTAAAAATCAAACAAAAATTTAGAAACAAAAAAAAACATCCAAAAACTTGTTTTTGTTTTTGAAATTTAGTTAGTATTCACGTAATTTTTTAAAGAAAAATAGAATACACGGAAACATGAAATAAAAATAAGTTTAAATTTCAAAAATAAAAAATAAAAAATAAAATAGTTAGGAGCCTTAACTTTTAATTAAACTTTAAAATAGTCCCTAACTTCATTGAACTTTCTCTCTTTCATTTTTCTCTCTCGTTTGTTTTTCATTTATTTCCTTCTTCTGGCTTTTTATTTACCCTCGAACGTCATTTATCTTTCTCCTTCAAACCTATCATTATTTTCTATTTTCTCTTCTTTTAAAAATTCGTTAGATACTCATATTAGTACTCTAAAAAAAACTCCATAATGCATTTTTTTTCACTATGTTCTCTCTTTTCTCACTTTGGATTCTTTCTTTTCGGCTTTGAATGTTGTCACCCCTTTACTCAAAATTCAAAATCAACAAAAACAGAGCAACCTCATTGCTACTCGGCAAAATCTTAGGGCTTAATTGTTGCATTCAATCTATTACTTCAAATTTGGTTCATACATACTGATAACTATTTTATTTTTAATTTTTAATTTTTGTTTAAATTTATGATTTATACTTCACATTATATTATTTTTAAGTCTACATCTTATTTACATTTAGATAACCAAATAAAAATTTAGAAATAATAAAAGTAGCTTTCAAATGCTTGTTTTTATTTTTGAAATATTACTATTATTCACATATTTTCTTAATAAAAGATGAAACACGTGTTATGAGCTTGATTAAAAATAAGTTAAAATTTCAAAAACTAAAACACAAAAATCCTAATGATTATCAAATGAGGCTTTAACATGAATTAATATAAATTAAATAAATAAATTGATATTTCTCCGGATCGATTTTTGATATTCAAGTAATTCAAATATCCTTTTGGTTGAATTACTGGAATATCATGTTTTTATATATATATATATATATATATATAGGAATGAGATAATACAACTTGATAACTCAACCTAGCCCAACCAAAAAATTATAGGGTTCGGTTGGGTTGCTCTAATGCATGAGGTTTGAGGGATTGGACAATTGACCAAGCCGAAAAGTATGGTTGGTCTAAAAATTCCTCTAACCCAACTCAGACCATGTACACCCCTAACCGCTATATATTTAATTGTAAAAGAAATTTTGTATCTTGTATTTTAACTTATGAATTACTTTTATGTATATTGATGGTTTAATTAATTGAACTGTTAGTTTGGTATTGAAATTAATTACTTAATATAGTTATCTTATAATTGTTGTATATCATTTTACCTTTGTTTTGAGATGCATAAAACTATTAAAAGTCATTGAATGTTACTTAAACTAACTAATATTTTTTTATTAATTGTATTGTCCATTGTAACGTGCTTTAAATTTTCAAAATCTACAATTTAAAAGAAGAAACTTAGAAGTTCAAATAAATTACAAGGTTATAAATGAATTCTAAATTATAGTGTCAATCTTAATGTAATGATAAACAACATATCTCAATTTGAAAGTTATTATGAATAATAAAAATTTTCTTATTCATCTCGTCCAAAGTTTGACACATTAAATTCAAATATTTTGGCAACTAAATAATTTAAATTTTATATATTTTAAGACCAAGGATATTTTTGAAATATTTTAAAAGTTCAAAGGTACTTTTGAAATAAAACTTTCTCAATTTCTATTCAAAATTAACGATAAATGTATTTTTGAAGTACATTTTGTAAAGTTCAATAGTACTTTTAAAATGATTCTAAAAAAAATATATATATATATTTTTGAAACTTTTCAATGTTAAGTTTCACACAAATCTAATAGTTTAAAGGTATTTTTGATAATTTAGCTAAAAAAAATAATGAAAGAGAAGAGAGAAAGATGGAAAAGAGCTTGACAAAAATTAGACATCTAAAATGTGTAGGATTAAAATTAGATAAATATTAAAATATGAAGACTAAATTAAACATTTTAAGTTGAAAAGCGTAAATACAAAAAAAGTAAATTTGAAGAATCAAAATATTGAAATAGTATTTTAACCTTTCTTTTTTATGAGGTGAGGAAAATTCATCACACTGTGTCTTATTTATTTATTTATTTATTTTAAAAGCACATCAATTGGTGTGTCACACAAAGTCCTTTTTCTTTTCTTTTCTTTTCTTTTTTTCCTTTTTTTTCCTTTTTATTTATTTATTTTTTTTGATAATAGATATTGTTATGAAATTGACTTATTTTATTTATTTAAAAAATGAGCGTATATATATATATTAGAATATTAAAACTTTCAATCAAAAATTTCATGTGAATTTATTAAATTAAATACTAGTTGAATCAAAATTTATGTTTTAATCTTCAAATTTTATATGAAGTTAAAAAAATCTTTAAATTATATAAATAGTTAAAATTTTAATTATGCATATGAAATTTAAAAATAGTATCTAAAATAAAGTATTTTAAACTAAAAGATATATGTTAGAAGTATATACAAACAAAATTAAAAATAGTTTTCTTTTTCAGGTAAACATTAAAAAAGAAAGTTAATAAGTAAAACATGACAAACAAAATCCAGACAAAAGAAAGATAAAAATAAATAATATAACTAAAGTTTAGAGGATGATAAAAGTCTTTAAAAAAGTATTTGAAAAAGCTAAAAAATAAAAAATAAAAAAAGTGAAATGACATGTTGGTAAGATTTTAGGCACGCTAATGCCGGAAGTGACAAAAAAAAAAAAAAAGTAAGCTCCCTTTATTCGGGGATGTGATAAGATTCTTTGCTAGCTGATGGGGACGTGGCAGAAAAAGGACAGCCATGTGGCAGGGTAAGAAAATGACACGTGTCAATTTGTAGAACTCCCTCCGTAATTTTACTTATAAAGGTCATATATTTACCATTTTACTGTGATTAATATATTTACATGATTAAGAGATTATAGCTTGGAAACTTCTTAAATTATTGTTGAATTGTATAAAAAAGGAAATATTATCTTTTTTTTTCTCTCTCTCATTTAGAGAGAGATATTTCACCAGACTAAAAAACATTTTTCTCAAAGAGTCATTAGAGAGCGTTCAAGAACTCTCATAGGTGCATTCTTGGGAATATGTTGTGCTATTGACAGAGGGTGAGGTGAGGTCACTTATGGGCTCGAAGGTGAGTAAAGGGGAAGAAGCCGTTTTTTGGGTAGCCAGGAAGCTTCAAGAGGAACAATCAACGCTTGAAAGGTGCTGGTCGGAGAGCTTTATGAAGTTGGTTGAAAAGCCGTTTGCCTAAGGTAAGCGCTCTTATCTAGTGGTGTTTTCTTCTACGAAGGGACTCACCTTGTGGTCTTTGGAGAGGACTGTTAGTGTGCATGTTCTCTAAGTCAAGGGTTGTGAGGTAGCTTTCTCCTCAGTTGAGAATGGTGGCATTTGGGAAATTTTCCTATTCACCAGAGGCGAGTCTCTTTTCGACCAAGGATGATTGTATTGGAGGAAAAGTCATTTTTTTAAAGGGGGAAGAGATGCTGAGGAGGATAGAGAAGAAGAAAGTGAATAACCAGGAGTCGGTGAACAAAAGAAATGATGGGTAAAACGGTGGAGATGATGATTCCATCGTCAACGAAGCTTCGAGCTCTTGCTCTTTAGCTATTGAAGACAACTTCTGAGTTTGCTGGAGAATGAGAGATTGGAGTTCGGATTGAGGGAAAGATGGGACAGATGTCTGACGCTAAGGCAAGGCAAGTGGCAAGTTTGTGGCTAGAAAAGAAGACAACTGGCTAGCAGGCAACGATCAATTTTTATTGGTAAAGAGTGGTTGATCTAGACTAAACGTTTCTTTGAAAAAGTTTGAGTTTGGGTTGACCATACCAATGTTTTTTAATCCATTCCAACCTTGGGCTGAACCAACATTTCAATTGAACCAGATGCATTCTTAATTGTTTTTCGGTTCATTTTGATAGGTCAATTAGGTCTTTTCTACCATTTTCTACCTTTTTCTTTAAAGCTAATATTTTTTATAGGTTGTTTTAGTTTAATGTATTTCAAGTTTTAAATTCTAAGTTGTTGTTCGTTAGCTTGGATGTCTGGTTACTATAGTAGTATTCAAGTGTTGTTTAACTAAATGCAGTTTATGATTAGTTGTTTTTGCTTCGCTGCTCATTTGAATTGGTAGATAAAGGCAATGTTATACCATGTTTGAACTTGAAATCTTTAATGTTATACTGTAGTTTCTTTATGGGATCCATCATCCCCTTTCTTACTTTGATGGGGTCACATACATAAATAGTAGTAATACTTCAAAAATTATTCTTCAAAATTCATTGAAAGTACTCAACTTTGAAGGTCTTGACAATGTTTGTTTGGTCTTCAATGAGATTTTTGTATTCCATGGTTTTTAAAGGCCAAGGTGATCTGTATAGGCCCAATGTTGTTTAATGTGGTTTTTAATATCGATTCTTTGTTTTTTGATCGGTCACCTTCCGAGATGTGGTTTGAGGCTAGAATCAGTATTAGGGAGAAGATTCTATTAATGGTTTTTACCTCATATGGGAAGCTTGGTTTTAATGTTGTGTAGCTTAGTTAATGGATATTTATTTTCAAAACAATAATTGTAGTTGAGGTATATATATGTGTGTATGTATGTATATAGACACATATAACTCCCCCTACTCCTGCATTTATTTAGTAGGTAAATATGAGGCAAATATTTGTGCTATGTGGCAACAAACACGCTCACCGCTATACATACATGTGTTGGTAAGTTTTACTTTTTGAGATTGAGGTACTCAAGTCCTTAACAATCATTCAAGTTATGCTATCTTTTTCAAATTTTTAGGTGAAAATATCATTTTGGTCATTCAACTTTCATGTTTGTTCCATTTGGTTCTTAATTTTTAAATTTTCACTTTTAGTTTTTAAATTTTCACTTTTAGTTTTTAAACTTTCACTTTATTCAATTTTAATCTATAGATGGGTTAATTGTGAAAATGAGTCATTTTAAGAAACTTACTATTAAAATGGGTAGTTCTTCAAACCTATTGTCAAAATAAGTCCTTTTTTTTTGTCTTTATGTGGCAATGACTATAGTATAGACACCACCACCCTCAAAATTTAAAAGTAATGACATTAAATGAAGGTTTATGCTGATGACTATAGAAGAGTCATCTTCTCCTTGATTCTAACCTTCGTTTTTAAAATTATTTTAATATAATATTCTAAAGAATAATATAAGTAAAAGAAATTAATAATTGATTCATTAAATAATATTTAGAACACTAACTTTGAAATTTTAAAAATAATTTAAAATTTAAAAGTTTATATTAAAAAAATTATATTTTCAAAAATTAAAAACGAACTAAAAACATTTAAAATTTAATTTTTATTTCAACTTTTAAAAATATTTTTTACAGATATAATAAAAATATAATTTCAAAGTATTATTTATAAAATACTATTTTTAAACAGTTTTTTAGTAAACTATTTTTAAATTGTTTAAAAAACTAAAATTATATTTTTTAAAATAGTTTTTTGAATAATTAATTCTTACTTTATTAATTATCATATTATTAGAATTAAAAATATATACTAAAATATATTTAAATAATCATATTTAAAAAAAATCATATTTTGAAAATATTTTGTCATAATTTAGGATATAGTTATTTAAATATATTTAGGATATTATTATTTAAATGTATGTTAGTATATATTTTTAGTTGTAATGCATTTTCGCTAATATATGATGTTTAGTAAAATAAGAGTTAATTATTAAAAAAACTATTAGAAAAATATAATTTTATTTTTTTTCTAAACTGTTTAAAAATAGTATTCGAAATCTAATCATTTTTCAATAAATAATTACAAATCTAATCACCCAACTTTTCTTTTTGCAGCTCTGATTTCCCATTTATAAATCGAGAAAAATCATTTTAGTATAATCCAATTATGCTCTCTTCTTAATTTACTCTAATTATATTAAATGCAATGATTTGCCTAATTAACATTTTCCATCTAAAAATAGTTTCCTTAACTAACATTCAACACTCTTTCCTCACCTCACAGTTTCAAATCTATTTCCAAAAAAATAGTCTCCATTATTTTCCATCGGCTTCATCTCGATCTGCTTCATCTCCTTCGCACATCATCTCATTCCGTCGTCTTCTTTCAACTGCAATCAAATCCATTTTCGTCCATTTTTCTCATCTCCATCTGTTCGACTTCATCTCCATCGTTATCTCTTCTTCGGTCGATCAACTTCGTGTGTTTTTTTGCATTTTTGACCATTTTTTCGTCCCACTGTACTTTCCATAATCGTTCGTCTTCACTCTGTTTTTGGTTTTGCAATGTTGCAGATGGTATAGTTTGGTACGTGCTTCTTCTTTTCTTCGTCACCTAACTATACATTACTCATGCTTTCAATTGTTTGATAACTGTTGTTTCTGTAGTATGTGTATATTATACCCTCCATTAGTCACGGTACTTATAATATGTATTATTTCCTAATAAAGTTGTTTAACATGTATTTATTTGACAGTGTAGCATATTCTTTCTCAATACAGGTCACATTCTTAACATACGTACCGCGTATACTGTCTTACTACACATACCTTTTAGACTCTACCACATGCTTATACGGTCCTAATTATTATTAACAGGTTCACTCTGTATTCCCATTCGCATAGCACATAGTGGTCTGTGGAATGAAAATGACATGTACTATGATTATTAGGTTTCTGAGGTATATTTAGATCCATGCACCCCATACAGCCTCTTCATTCTCTCCATTATGACCAAATTGGGGATTCAGGATTCCATTGACATTCCCCCAGTCTATGTTAGTGTAGGTCTAAGTCCGTACCTCTTTAAGGGTATTAAATTATAGAATGATAACGATGTTGAATGGCTGTATAAAGTTAAACTGCGAGGATAGTCAATGGGTGCACTATCAATGTTGATCTTAGGCATTGTATCGTAATGTATCAAAATTATACCTTCCCAACTTTTTCTACAGACATATTCTACTGTCTCAAAAGCCGTTTTCATCATTTCCTAGATTTGGGTAGGTTACCTACTGATTTTAAAATTAGGGTAAATGATTTTTTATCGGGTAAGACACAACTTCAAAATATTTTGAATGTCATTGCTTTGATGGATAACTATCAATTTTTTACTAAGAAATCAACCCCCAAATTTCTAGTTGTTGCTTGCAAGGACCCTAGTTGTAATTGGAAAGTTAGTGCATCTCGTAGGGGAGGAGTATTAAGTGACACTTGGGTTGTTAAAAAAGTAATTGATCAACATCTTTGTTCCTTAGATGTAGTCATGAGCAATCAAAAGCAAACAACAGCCTCTCTAATTAAGGACATGACTATTAATAAAGTTAATTTCATGGGAAGTGAGTATAAGAAACCCAAAACCATCATGAAATATGTTCGCACGCACCATGGTATCAACATCAGCTACCATAAAGCATACAGGGCTAATCCATAATAAGGGAAATGTATGGGAATGTAGATGAGTCATACGCTCATCTACCTTGTTTCTCTGAAGTTCTAATGAAAAAAAATCTAGGTATAAATTATACTATATGTATAGTATATACCGTATGTTCCGTATGATATAACTCATATCTAATTTTGTCACATACTCTTTCTTCAACAGGTTCCAAAGCGGCAATATAGTTTTTTTATGACGATCGTTTCCAGTACAACTTTATTGCACTTGCTGCATCAATAGAAGGGTGGAAGTATTTTCGCCCGTGTATACACATTGATGGTACCTTCATTAAAAGCAAATATGGTGGTATTTGCTCGCTGCCACAACCAGTGATGGAAACAACCAGATATTCTCGCTGGCTCTCTGTAAGAACCCGACTCTAAAATAGTCATAAACCCGGTTCTTACTCAACATGCATAGTTTAAAAATAGTCAAACTTAAACTTGAAACCAACCAGTAAAACAATTTCCTACTTATTCATTCAAAACGGTTCATAAGATAAAACATAGTTGAGCCTCTGGCCAGAGTTATTCAAACAAGATTAAAACATGAAAACAGTTATAACCCAACTATCCTGCATGCTGAATTAAGACAACAAAATAAGAATCAAAACAGCAGACGCCCATGATCAAGCAGCTTCTCCTCTAGCCGCCTCAGTGCTGACCCAAGTTACCTAGTGGAAAACCACAGAAAATAAGGGAGAGTACGAAGACACTCAGTAAGAATCCCCAACCGGGGTACAGTACGCAAGTCACATCATCTAGCATCCTAGCATACAAGCAGAACAACATCACAAGGTAGTCTCAACACAAGTACAACACAACATGCTCAAACCATCAAGAGTTTCTAACTCTCGACTAAGGATCCGCTGCGGATCTCCAAGTGGGTTATCAAAATAACCTCCAGAATCTCACGAGTCTCTAACTCTCTGCTAAGGATCCACTACAGATCTCCAAGTGGGTTATTAAAATAACCTCCAAAATCTCAAGAATTTCTAACTCTCGGCTACGGTGACTAGCTAACTATGCTGATCCTAGACACTTAGAAAAGTACCCAAGTGTCGGGCTCTAAACTAAAAGGAAGATGTACTGATATACTAGCCCGAGGGAGCTCTCCTCCCGGCGTCTAATGCACATACGCACACACCGCATGCTCCTACAAACTGGATAAATGTAGGCCTACACAAACTATGCCGGTCCAGGTACGCATGCCTATGACTCGAAAAGGTGAGCACTGATCCACAGCAAGCGGGAGGCCCTCTACACCATACTGTGGCAGCCTGAATCACACACAACACTTGAAGCTAAAGGTCGTCCCAAGGTAGGCTTGCACCAAGGAAAAGACCCCACTCTAGCAGGCCACAAACTAGGCTTTTATCGGTGTGGTAGCTACTCCACACCCGACGGCCGGGGGTATGGAAATCTGTCATAACAGCCCGTCTAGTGGGGACACATACGCTGGTCCGCTCTCAGCCTCTAGATGATGACAACCTAGCAAGATCTAGCTAAGGAGTACCCTAGGGATAACAGAGTTCAGCATCAACAACATTGCACATTAACATACATCATAACACAATTACAGATAAAACAGTCACCGCAACAATAGTAGTGCAATCCAGGGTACATAAATCTACATGCCAGAT
>JBBMKA010012778.1:0-33524 GCA_037833695.1 Sechiopsis laciniata
CTGACGGCCGTTGGAGTGCTGATGATCATGGGGACAACAACCTACAAAGCAGGTTAGTCTATAGAATCTATGACTCTATGCTCTGATACCAACTGTAAGAACCCGACCTAAAAATGGTCCTAAACGTGGTCCTTACTCAGCATGCATGCATAAAAGATAGTAAAAATCATCTATCATTATAGTTTGCATAAAACATCCATTTGAAATTCCAAGAAACCTGTTTATAAACATTTAAAAATACTCCCTGTTCAACATTAAAAACAGTCGTGGCCAGGGTATAATTTGAAATAACAAAATACAAAACATTCAAATAACACCATCAGGTTCTATATGCAAATCTTATGGATTCCGTGTCTGACTACATGCTGAATCAAATCAATAAACATAAACATAAAATAGAGTGCCGGAAGCTCCCATGATCATACAGCTCCTCCTCTAGCCGTCCTAGTGTTGTCCCAAGTTACCTGGTGGAAAAACCACAGAGAATAAGGGTGCGTACAAAGACACTAAGTAAGAATCCCCAACCGGGGTACAGTACGAAACAATGCATCATCTAGCATCCAAGTAAACATGCAAACAGTTACCAACACAGAATCCCTAAAATGAGTTGTCAATATAACTCCTGAGTCATCGGAAGTCTCTTACTTCTGGCCTAGTGATCAGCTCAAAAATTGATCCCAACAGATATCCTCGAAGGTCTCTTACCCTTGGCCAATTGATCAACTCAAAAGCTGATCCCAAAAGATATCCTCGAAGGTCTCATACTCTCGGCCAAGTGACCGCTTAACAGTTGGTCCTGACCAGCTCTCTAAATTGGTCCTAGGACAACCAGGAGAGTACCCGAAGTCTGGCTCTAAACTCAAAAAGGAAAAGGTGTACTCACAAACATTAGCCCTAGGGAGCTCTCCACCAGGCGCCTAAATGTGGGGGCCTAGGGACATACTACGCCAGTCCAAGTACGCATGCCTAAAGACTTGGAAGCAGTGTCACTGATCTATAATAGTGCGAGACCCTCGGCACTCGACTGTAGTAGCCTGAATATCACCGACGCCTGAAGCTAAGAACCGGCCAAGGCAGGCTTACACCGTTGGCAAGGTTCGCCTCTAGCAGGCTACAGACTAGGCTTATGCCGGTGTGGTAGCTACTTCACACCCTGCTGCTAGGGGTAAGGAATCTGTCCTCACAGCCCGACCGGTGGGGACACATACGTTGGTCCACTCTCAGCCTCTAGATGATGACAACCTAATAGTTTTATCTAAGATTACACAACCCTGTTTCTTAACAAACAGACATGCTTCACAACAGATAACCCTAGCATGGCACTACGAGCTTAAAAATAGGAAATCAAACATGATGGAAGAACAAACCTAACATGGCACTAACATTTGAAAACGAGAGTCAAACATGCTAGCAGAACAGATCAGCATAAAAGTTCCTATTCACTAAACATGCTAGTAACAGGAAAACAGGTAAACAGGAATGCAATCAGAGATGTTCCGCAAGTATAAAGTGCTCCTTGAGCTGCAGAATCAACAGATAGCTAACCTTAACAAATAAATAACAAGCACAATTAATAACACAGCTAACTAAATGGCTAAGCTACAAGAATAACGGTCTCAAAAAAGTTACCCAAAGCCAACACAAGGCTCGACAAGGCTCTAGGGGAAAGTGTCTCGGCACTGCTTGGCTCGGCTAGGGAGAACTTGTGACAATAAGGCTACTAGGGTGCTTGCGACTAGGCTTGAAAGCTTCTCAGCTGAAATGGTGTCAATGCTTCTCGGTTAGGGTTTTGGTGCTTCTCGGCTAGGGTTTGAGTTTTACAATAAGGATGGCTCTTGGCAAGTGCTCCTCTCGGCAAGGCAACAAGGACATGAAGTGGTTCTCGGCTAGGTCAACAAGAACAAGGATGGTTGCAATGGTGATCTCGGCAAAGTAATTAGAGGGAAGAGATCTCTTGATAATGGAGATCTCTCGGCAAGGTGAGGAATTACGGTAAGAAGAGGATGATGGCTTGGATGTCTCGACCAATGGAGAAGAAGAGAAATAGGGTTTGTTCTCAGCTTAAAAGAACACGGGCTTGCTGCGAATATCCAGTAAAAACATAAGCTTGAGGAAGAAGAAGGATTGATGATGGAGATGGAGCTTGGCTATGGTGATCGGTAAGGAGAAGAGGGAGAAGAAGAGAGGATCCGAGAGATACAATTCACAAAAAGTTTACGGCTAGCTCTAGGTCTCAGCCAAAATATGGGAGAATAATGAAGTTGTGACACGTGTCCCTGGCCACCCGTCTTCGAGTCCCAGCGAGGACACCTTTTTCTCATATTTGCTATTCTTTTAAACAAACCCTTCAAACTCTAACCAACAGGCTTCGAGTCCTGGCGAAGTCACCTTTTTCTTTCTTTTTCTCATTTTTAATCAACAAAGGCTCCAAACTTCTCAAATAGCAACACTAGCCCTGGAAATCTGAAATCGAAGTAAAAACCCAAACTTAGCAATTAACAAAATGGCCTTGAAACCCTGGTTAATTACGAGACTACCCCTGAAGGAAAATTACCAAAATGCCCCTAAAGGTCCAAACTGCCCTAACGTCCCAACCAAACAACTGAAAATACAATAGAATATACCTGGAGAACCGAAAAGGAAAACTGGGCAGTTACAGCAGATGTGTTTCCTGAAGAGTTACTGAGTTTGCCCCTGCAGAGAGAGGTTGACTTCACCATTGAGCTCGAGTCAGGGACTCTTCCTATCTCGAAGGTACCATATCGTATGGCGCCAGCAGAACTGAAAGAGTTGAAGGTGCAGTTGCAGGAGATGTTAGACAGAAGGTTCATCTGCCCTAGTGTGTCCCCGTGGGGAGCGCCTGTTATGTTTGTCAAGAAGAAGGATGGTTCGATGCGCCTTTGCATAGACTACAGGGAGCTAAACAAAGTTACAGTGAAGAACAAGTACCCGTTGCCTCGTATCGACGATTTGTTTGAACAGCTTCAGAGAGCTCCTATGTTCTCCAAGATAGATTTGAGATCTGGTTATCATCAGTTGAGGATCAGGGATGTAGACATTCCCAAGACGGCGTTCAGGTCGAGGTATGGTCATTATGAGTTTATGGTTATGTCCTTTGGGCTGACTAATGCTCCAGCAGCATTTATGGACATGATGGATAGGGTGTTCAAGGCATTCTTGGGTAGCTTCGTCATTGTGTTCATAGATGATATTTTGATTTATTCTAAGGCCAGAGAGGATCATGCCACGTACTTGAGGCAAGTGTTGACCACATTAAGAGAAAATCAGTTGTACGCCAAGTTCTCCAAGTGTGACTTTTGGTTAGAGAAAATGGCCTTCCTCGGTCACGTGGTTTAGAGACGACATCGCAGTTGACCCCGCTATGATTAATGCAGTGAGTTCATGGGCCAGACCGACCACGGTCGTAGAGATTTACAGCTTTCTGGGTTTGGCAGGCTATTATTGGAGGTTCGTCAAGGACTTATCCGCTAAAGCAGCACCTCTTACTCGGTTGACGAGGTAAGGCGTTGAGTTTGTTTGGGATGCTGGTTGCGAAAAGAGTTTTGCTTTGTTGAAGCACAGTCTGACGTCTGCACTAGTGTTGTCAGTTCTAGAGGGAACAAGTGGTTTTGTTGTGTACAGTGATGCTTGTAAGTTTGGGTTTGGATGCGTTTTGATGCATCACGGTAAGGTAATTGCTTATGCTTCTCGTCAGCTAAAGCCTTATGAGAAAAACTATCCGACTCAAGACATGGAGTTAGCAGCAGTTGTGTTTGCCCTAAAAATCTGGAGGCATTATGTGTACGGTGAAAAGATTAAGATGTTTACAGACCACCAGAGCTTTAAGTACTTCTTCACTCAGAAGGAGTTAAACATGTGATAGAGAAGATGGCTCGAGTTGGTAAAGGACTATGACTGTGAGATCTTGTACCATCCAAGTAAGGCCAATGTTGTGGCTGATGCCTTGAGTAGGAAGACGTCGCATTCCGCAGCCATGTTGCGTTCCCAGCTTCCATTACAGAAAGAGTTAGAGCGAGCTGGTATAGCAGTGTTGTTGGGAGAGGTTACCGCCAGGGTAGCCCAGTTGACTGTCCAGCCTTCGATCAGACAGAGGATCATTGATGACCAGCTGAGTAATCCCGAGTTGAGTAGGTTGATTGCCAGAGTTCAGGCAGATGGTGATTTTGATTTTATGGTAGCACCAGATAGGGGTTTGAGGCTTAGAGGATGCCTTTCTGGTGGAACAACATGAAAAAAGACATTGTAGAGTTTGTTAGCCGGTGTCTCACTTGTGAGTAAGTGAAGGCTCATAGACAGAAACCTACAGATTTATTACAGCCACTGAGCGTGCTTCAGTGGAAGTGGGAGGGGATCTCCATAGATTACATTTTTGGGTTGCCGAGGACACCGAGAGGGTTTACTCAGATCTTGGTTATTGTTAACCGTTTGACCAAGAGTGCGCACTTCATTCCCGGTAGGACCACTTATATCGTGGAATAGTGGGCACAGTTGTTCTTGGAGCAGATCGTTCGGTACCATGGGGTGCCAGCGAAGATTGTTCCTGATCGAGATTCTCGCTTTACTTTTTGCTTCTAGAGGGCACTCTAGAAAGGTTTGGGTGCTGAGTGCAGTTTCAGCACAGTGTTTCATCCTCACACAGATGGGCAGATGGAGAGGGTGAATCAGATTCTTGAGGACACGTTGCAAGCCTGTGTGCTAGATTTTCTGGGCAGTTGGGACTAGTATATGTACTTGATGGAGTTTGCCTACAGTAATAGTTACCAAGCAACGATTCAGATGGCTCCGTTTGAGGCCTTGTATGGTAAGCATTACAGGTCTCTAGTGTTCTGGGAAGAGGTTGGTGACAGACAGGTTTTGGGTCCCGAGTTGTTACAGCTGACTAATGACGCAGTTCAGAAGATTAGGGTTCGTATGTTGACAACACAGAGTAGACAAAAAAGTTATGCTGTTGTTCGGCGTCGAGACTTCAAATTTGAGGTTAGCCAGCACGTATTTTTTAGAGTGGCACCGATGCGTGGAGTTTTGAGGTTTGGCAAGCGGGGCAAGTTGAGTCCAGGTTTGTAGGACCTTTTGAGATTCTTGAGCGGATCGGTTCGGTGGCTTACCGATTGACCTTGCTCCCGACTTTGGCAATAGTGCATAATGTTTTCCACGTGTCGATGCTACGTTAGTATGTGGCAGATTCGTCTCACATTGTTGATTATGAGCCGTTAGAGCTGAATAAGGATTTGAGCTTCGAGGAGAAGCCGGTGCAGATTTTAGCCCGAGAACCCAAAACCTTGGGTAACCAGGAGATTAACTTAGTTAAGGTTCAGTGGAGGAATCAGAGAACAGAGGAAGCCACGTGGGAGTTAGAGGACGAGATGAGGAGCGTTATCTGGAGTTGTTCCAGTCTTAGGACTTTCAAGGACGAAAGTCTTAAAATGAGGGAATATTGTAACGGCCCAGTTTTCCATTTCGGTTCTCCAGGTATGTTTGATCGTTCATTTGGGTGTTCAATTGGGCCGTTAGGGCAGTTTGAGCCTTTAGGGGCATTTTGGTAATTTTGCCTTAAGGGTCCGGGGCTATTTCTGTCTTTTGCTAAATTTGGGTTATTGTTGTGATTTCAGGTTTCCAGGGTTACAGTTGCTTTTTGAGAAGCTTGGAGGTCTTTTTGGTTAAAAAGAGAAAAAAGGAAAAAATGGTTGTTTATTTCTCCCTCGCTAGGACTCGAAGCCGGGCTTGCTTGAAGACCCTATTTAAGCTCCTTCTCGCCATTTCCCAAAGCCCTAGCAGCACCACAATTTCTCTCCCTCACAAATTCTCTCTCATCAATTCTCTCTTTCTCACCTTTGCTGAGAACCTGCTCCTCGCCGTCGATTCAAGCCCTAGCCGAGAAAACCCGCCGTTGACCAGCATATCCATAGCTGCCTATCTCTTATCGATCCAGCTCCTTCGTCGATCCGAGCCGCACGCACCAGCAATCGTAAGCCCTCTCCATCGTCGTTCGCTGCTTATCATCGCGCACAGTCCCTCGCTTGCCTGTTGCAGCACGCACGCGCCAGATCCCCTTCGTCCGCGAACGCTAGCAGTGACCACAACCTTACGATCGCGTCTCCGCACTCAGCCCCGTACACCTTCGCCGACGTTCCATGCCACTGCGTCAACGCGAGCAGCCCGTTCGCCTCAGGTACGTTTCGCCCAAGCCCTTTTCGTTCTCCGTTTGTTTTACCGTGACCTAATGTCAAGATTTGTCGATCCTTATTCTATTCGCAGCTGAGACCACGCCCGTTCGCTTGTCTGAACCAATCCACCGTGCAGCGTTCACCTTGGTCTTCGCTCCAGCGAACCCTTCGCACCAGCAAGACGTTCGCCCGCAGCTTCGCTCTCGCCAAGCCTCACCTGCTCTCGTTCTCGCGCACAATCGCGAGCAGCTTCGCCTTCGCCTTTATCTAATCCTTGCTACCGAGCCTGCCTTCTCGATTTAGGGGTATTATTTTCTCAAGCCTTGTGTCTTTGGTTACCTAGTGTTGTTTAGCTGTTAGATATTAATCGTGTGCTTGTTAATTGCTATGCCTAGGTTGTTACTCGTGTTGGTATTCTGCAGCTCAAGGAGTATTGTTTGTGTAGTCGTTCTGCTTACTTTCCAGGTAAGGATTTCCTTGTCGGGGTTGTGTGGACCCTGCGCTTGACATTGATAGTTTCCTGGTTGTGTGTTACTGTTTTCTGAGCATGTTAGTAGATAAGTGTGTGAATGAAATTTCTGTTGATATACTTGTTAGTGGATAGGTGCTTGAACGATATTTTTGTTGATTTACTTGTTAGTGGATGGAACTGTATGACTTGTCTGATAGGACCTGGCATGTAGAATGTTTGTACCCTGATTTGTACCTTCCTGTTTTCAGTGACTATTATGTTTATCGACTGTTGGCATTCTGTATGTTATTGTGCAATGTTATTGATGTTGAACTCTGTTAGCCTTAGGGTACTCCTTCTTAGCTAGATCTTGTTAGGTTGTCATCATCTAGAGGCTGAGAGTGGACCAATGTATGTGTCCCCACTGGTCGGGCTATGAGGACATATTCTTTACCCCCGGCAGTCTGGTGTGGAGTAGCTACCACCCTAGCATAAGCCTATTTTATGGCCTGCTAGAGTCGGGTCCTTTCCTTGGTGTAAGCCTGCCTTGGGATGACCTTTAGCTTCAAGTGTTAGGTGTGATTCAGGCTGCCACAATATGGTGCCGAGAGCCTCCCGCCTGCTGTGGATCAGTGCTCACCTTTCTGAGTCATAGGCATGCGCACCTGGACCGTAATAGTTTGTGTAGGCCTACATTTATTCGGTTTGCAGGAGCATGCGGTGTGCGCGTATATGCATTAGATGCCGGAAGGAGAGCTCCCTCAGACTAGTGTATCATTACACCTTTCCGTTCAGTTAGAGCCCGACACTTGGGTACTCTCTCAAGTGTCTAGGATCAGCATAGTGAGTTGATCACCTTAGCCGAGAGTTGGAGACTCTTGAGATTCTGGGGGTTATATAAATAACCCATTTGGAGATCCACAGTGGATCCTTAGCCGAGAATTAGAGACTTTCGATGGTTTGAGTATGCTGTGATTGTACTTGTGTTGAGACTGCCTTTGTTATGTTGTTCTGCTTGTATGTTAGGATGCTAGATGATGTGACTTGCGTACTGTACCCCGGTTGAGGATTCTTACTGAGTTCCTTTATACTCACCCTTATTTCTGTGGTTTTTTCCACCACGTAACTTGAAACAGCACCGGGGCGGCTAGAGGAGAAGCTGACTGATCATGGGAGTCCGCCGCATAGTCTCTTTCAATTTATGTTACGTTTTCAGCATGTTTAGACTGTCTTAGGGAATTGTTTCAGAACTGTTTTACTATACTCTGGCCAGAGGCTTTAAATTGATTCGATCTTTAATAAGGGTTTTTGGATTGCTATTTTCCTATAAAATGTTTAAGTTCAGTTGTTTGTTTTACTTCTTGAATTTAAGGGTTTTTAAATTCATGCTTGCTGAGTAAGAACTAGGTTTATGACTATTTTAGAGTCGGGTTCTTACACTTCTAAACTAATGTAACATAGAAATTAGTAACAATTGATAATGCCAATTTATAAATGTCATTACTAAAAGTCAACTACAGATCTATACACTACTCCTAACTACAAAGAAATAAACAAGGAATTGGTGCGGCTGTTGAAGATGGGCAGACTCCTTGTCAATGGATTCTACGGACACCATCTAGTTGCCTTCTTCTCATGGTATTCTATCCCAAGCGAATTGGCTTCTGGCCAACCGACCAGTTTGCCGATTATAGCTACTTGCCTTCTTTAAATAGGGAGGATTTTACTTGTGTGACAAGTTCAGATGAGCTGGAATATCTTCGTGAATGCTGGAATTTTCTGATTATTGCTGGAATTTCTTGATTAACACTGGATTTAATTGATTGATTAATTTTCTATTCTTTCCTAGTTGGCGTGATTCTTCAAATGCAACTGTCTTTTTAAATGCATTATGTGCTTTTCCATCTCGGTTCGCATTCAAAAGGAGAACCTTATTTCAGCAACCTGATTTTGCATCCCTGAATCGCAGAAAATGCATATTAGCTCAATTTATTTTTCTTTTTCTGCTAAAACTGCAATGCCAATTTTTCTGAATGCGTAATTGTGGATGCATGTGACTTCTAACAATTTTACCCATATCTTTGCTTTTAACTAATCATTTATGCCCCTAATTCCTCGAAGAAATGCTAAGTATAGTATCCTAATTTATGCTCTATTTGAGAGTTATCATCAACCCAATTTAAACTAAAAATAATATTATATGTATGTAAGATTAATTAGCAAAATAGATTCTTCTTACATATTTGTATAAAATATGTATTGCCCAATCCCATGGGTTAAACACGCTTGGACCAGTTTCATGGGCTTTTTGGTCTTTTTAATAGGTCCATTTTCATTTTCGGTTATATGTGAAATATTTTCATTATTGTGCTATCCATGTAATATTTTAGCCCTTTTTTTAATATACATGTGAAATCCCGTAAAATTTAAGCTATAGATAAGGAAATTGGAATTAGGAGTATACAAAATAGAAATCTACATATCCAAAACAATTAAAGAGTTGGAATAATTTTCTTTAGATTGTGTTATAATTTTACAATTTCTTTTTTATAAATTTGATCAATTTTTGTGTTGACCAATTTTTTGTTCAGTACAACTCAACCCAATTTAAATTAAAAATAATATTATATGCATGTAAGATTAATTAACAAAATAGTTTCTTCTTACATATTTATATAGAACATGTACTAATAAAATATGTAGTTTGAGTCTAATATATCATGCAAATTTTCTTTTATTATTATTATTATTTTATAAATTATGAGATATGGGTTTAAGTCTAAAGAGAAAATAGAAAATAAACACATTGCAATAATTCAAATCGAAAATACATCAATTGAGTTTGAGTTGAATTCTTTAATACATAAGATTTGGCACATTTAGGGATCGATCAGTTCAAAAATTTGAGTTTTTTTTTTTTTTAGTACAAGTTTGGGGAAAGAGATTACAAATACCAATCAACACAAAACCAGATAATCAATAGATTAACACCAAACCAGATAACCAATCGTGCCACCGAACTCATTCCGTAAAAAATTTGAGTTTGATAAAAAAAATTCTCTAACTTATTCTAACCCATACATAGAGATGTCCACGCGGCGGGGTGGGGCTGGGGAATGGCTTCCCTGTCCCCGTCCCCGCCACCGATATCAATCCCCGTCCCCGGAAAATTCACTGTTTTTTTCTTGGGGATCGGGGCGGAGATTCCTTGCGGAGATCGGGGCGGAGATTCCTCGCGAGGAATTCGCGGAGATCGGGTTCCCCACGGGGAATTTTCTCCATTCAATTTTTTTTTTCATTTTTTATATTTTATGAATAATATATTAAATAATTAATTATTCTTAGAAAATATTTATCAAATTTCAACTATATTGTTAATTATTAAGAAAAAAATATTCATTTGAATACATAATTTCACCCACAAATATTTTTTTTATCTAAAATTTAAAGGATTAAAATGAAAAAAATGTATAATAAAAAAAAAATACAAAGCAGTCAAGGGTAACAATTTTTTTTTATTCAAGACACGGCAACACCACCACATCAGCCGCTCATAACTATGATATTATACTAACAAAAGTTTAAAAATATATGTATGCTATACGAGAATGGTTATGGAAATTAGAGGAAGTAGATATTAAAAAAAAAAAGTAAACGGAGCAGAGATCGGGGAAACGGGGACGGGGAATACATTCCCTGGCCTCGGCCCTGTTTAGCCGACAGTAAATTTCTCTTCCCGTCCCCGGCCCCATTCCCCGTATTAACGGGGAATTCCCACCCCATTAGGGGAGAGTCCCCACGAGAACCCGGCCCCACGGAGAAAATGAACATCTCTACCCATATACACACCTATAGAATACTCCTAGACGGTAGAATGAGCCAAAGTGTAATTTGTTTGGAAAGGAAGAAAACGCGGTTGTTAGGTAGCCATTAAAGATTTTTTCCTTTTTTGAGATAACCATTAAAGAATTTGTCAAAAGGAAGAACAAAAAAATGTCAATTTTATTTTTTGAACATTCAACATAATGCAACCAAATTCCCAAATCTCTCCCTCTACAAATATTCAAAACCTAAATATTAATAACATGCCTTAATTTCATATATTTTTTTCTCTCGATTTCAATAGCCATAAATGAAAATTAAATTTCTGAATTTTCTATTTATTAGGTCGAAAAAGACATCATACCTAAATTAATTTATGTTTTATTTGATAATCATTTAAATTTTGATGGTTTGTTTCTTAGATTAAATTTACTAATACTACTTTCATCTATGATATTTCTTCTTTTGATGTCTATTTTTTACATGTATTTTCAAAACTTAGCAAAATGTCTTTTTTTTTTTTTTTTTTTTTTCTTTTAAGTAGTTTTGAAAAAAACAAAATGTTGGAATTTGACTAAAACTTTTTTTTTTCTTTTCTTTTCTTTTGAGTTATAATAATTGGATTAGGGAAATTTCAACACATCATCTCTTCATCATTTGGATATACGTGCCCCTACTACTCTTGTTGACAACTCAAATATTTCTTTTAAAAAAGAATCGATGGAAAAGAAACATTTTTTTTTCAAAGTAAAGAACTAATTAGTTATCAAATAGATGTTAAAAACATTTTTTTTTTAGATTACAATAATAGGGAGTAAATGAGAGATTCGAACTCATAATCTTTTAATGTAAAGATGTAAACTAATTAGTTATCAAATGGATGTTAAAAACTATTTTAATTCAACTTTTTATTTTAATATATATGTGATCATTTATACTAATTTACATGCACTTCAACTATTTTAATTTAACTGAAAATGAATGAAAATTAAATTTACTTTTTTTCTAAAAAAAATATAATAAAATTTGATAAACATAAATATTGGTTTAAAATGAAAATTATATTATATAATATAATATATTCTTGTAAGTATCGATCTAAATGCAAAACTTAAATTTCAAAAAAAAAATGCAAAACTTTAGAAACACATGAGGATAGAGATGGGTCTAAATTGGGGGCCAAAATAAATCCCAATCTTTGAAATAAACTAGAGGAAAGACTTTTTCTATGCCAATCACATCCTAATCAAACACAAAGATTTTTGGTACCTTTAGCATTTGGTCATAATCAAGAACATGGAGAATTTTTCTGTGTACACCAAGAAAATTGGTGGAGATTAGAATACTATTCTCATTGAACTAATATTTTAAACACCTAATTTAATTTGATTTAGTTTCAATTTCCCCAAAAGTCAATTTCATACCTATCCTTCTATAGTAACTCTTATTATTATTTAGGATACCAATTACAAATATCTCTAATTAGAGTTCCTAATAAACATCAGTTCTATCTCCAAAATAAAAATAAACATCATTTTGAAATTTAGGTTCTTTTAAAGGAAAAAATAACTAACTCACACCTAACCTTGTATCATAAAAAATGATTTCTTCCAATGATGGAACTTTCCCATACTTTGTAAATTATATATATATATATATTTTTTTTTTTTTTTTTTTTTCTAAAAGATTATTTTTAATATTTTAATTATTTGTAGTTGTATTTTCAAAAACTAAACTCATACTCACTATGCGCACACACATATGAACCTTTTTACCAAACCAAAAAGAAAAAAGAAAAAAAAAAGCTCAATTCTATTGAAGTCTAGACCGAGAAAAAAGACCCAAAAGTTTTTATTTAATTTAATTAATTTTTTTTGATAAATAATTTATTTATTTTTTAAACATGTATGAGTAAGACAAAACAATAACATTTTGATCTGTGTTTATTCCATATTAGTTTAAATTTTCAAACTTCTCATTTTAGTGTTTTATATTTTCCAAAAATATTTAAAATTATCACCAAGCTTTTTTTTCAATACAAGTTGTTTGGAATCGAATCCATAACCAAAATATTAAACTGGATTAACAACAAATAATAAATTATTTTCAAAAAAAAAAAAAAAAAAACAACAAACAATAAAACTATCAGTACACTGACTCATTTGTTAAATTATCACTAGCCTTAAAACAACTTAAGATATTAAAATCTTGATTAGCCGACAAAAAAATAATCAAAATTATACAAAATAATTCATTGTCTTCTTCATCCCCAGTATTTTTCATTTTAATTTGTTTTTTCTTCATTTATTTTCATTTACTCTTTTCCTTTCCTTGAAAGTCCCATTCCATTCAAATCAATTCACAACTCTTGTTCCAATTTGTCTATTATTATTATTTTTTTTCTTGTACACTGTTGGGTAAATTATATTTCTTTTCTTCTTTCGAGAAAACTCAAAAAAAAAGAAAAAGAAAAAGAAAAAACTCAATATATATATATATAAATCTGAAATCAAAACTGAAGAAGAATATGATTTATTTGCAGTTGGAGACGTACAAAATTAGAACTTATTTGAAGCAAAAGAAAAATTACGAAATCGAATCGAACCAAACCAATCCAATGAATGAAGTTTTTGAAAATAATATCAGGTCAAACCAATTTAATGTTTAGAAAATCGAAATATATTGATTTAGATCGATTTTTTTAATGAAAAAATGAATATAAAAACCGAACTAAGTGTGTAAATACTAAAAAAACAAAAATATATTAGTATTGAGATTTGATGAAAGAACAAACCTAGATGTGAAATATGGAGCAAAAACACTATAAATATTATGTTATTTATGGGGATGGTTAAAAAAAGAACTCAAAAAAATCAAATTGAAAATGAGACAAAAAGATTGAAAAGAAAAATCCAATTCTTATTAAAATCAAAACTGAAAAAGCAACAATTTTGTCTTTTATTGGATCCATTTGGACCCAATTATTGAAAAATCGAAGATATCCGCTCGATTGTGGTTAGTAATTGTAAAATGATTTATAAATATAATTCCTAATTTTCCTAGATTTTATTTTATTCCTAGATTTACTATTTCTAGAATTATTGAAAAATTAAAGATATTTGTTCTATTTTAAATATTGTAAATATTTTCTAGGATTTATTATTTGTTGGACTATATATAGTTGTGGAATATAAATGGAATAGGCGATAGTTTTTATCATGACTTCTCTATGACTTCTCTAAATTTATCATGGTATCAAAGTCTCTCTAAATTAGAGAAAACTATTTTTTTTGTTATCCAGTGAATTTTATCGCAAGTGTTATGCAAATTATTGAAATTGTGAGTCAATTCAATTCAAAGAGGTGAATTTGTGTAAATTTAATCCTTAGAAGTTATTGTGGCCGTGTTTCACTTTAACTGTGTATTATTTTTTTGTTGCGCAAAATTATTGTTGGGAATAAACATTATTCTAATAAGATAAATTATTCCCCTCTTGAGTTACTAATGAAAAACAACAATCCTAAATGTGGTAAAAATATCAAGCATAATACACAACAAATTTAACGTGGAAATCATCCTTAAGGCGAGGAGTAAAAAATCACGACCGAAGTCAAATCTCCACTATAATCAATAATGGGCTACAATGAGCTCTCACTTGTTATAACTAGAGACATACAATATATAATAACTCTAAGATAAATTATCTCCGCAACAAACGACACTAAACCAAGAGATACAAATAGAAAAATCTCACAAATTGTGGAACCGAATCACCCTCTGGAATCAGCACGTAATAACCTACAAATCCAATCTCCACCATTCATATCAAAGACCCTCGTGTCACGAATAGGCTGCCCAAATTTCAGCTCGATCCGACGGTGGGTTGGTCTTATAAACATAAAAAACAAACCTGGGCAAAACCTTCTTCTTCTCTATTTTCATTCTCTCTAAGCTGTCGTTTCTCTCTCTGGCTGCTATTTTCTAAGTTTACTCAAAAGTGATAAAATCCCCTTTATATATATATATATACACCCTAATGGGCCTTAAACATTCCAGCAGCGAAACGATAAAACTCAAGCTTCTCTCTTAGTAGATTCTTAGTCAACATATTTTATCCATTATAATCAGTATGTTTCTTCTCAAGCTCAAACAAACCATCATTCAATGCATCTCTCATCCAGTGATACCTCACATCTATATATTTAGTTCTGGAATGAAAAGTAGAGTTCTTACCAAGATGAATAACACTCTGGTTATCATAGAAGATCACATACCGTTATTGCTTGAAGCCAAGCTCCTGTTTAAACTTTTTCATCCACAACATCTCTTTGCACGCTTATGCTTCTGTTATATATTCTACTTATGTAGTGGAAAGTGCAACTCTTTTTGTAGTCTTGACTGATAAAACAATGCACTACTTGCAAACGTCATTAAATAACTTGAAGTAGATTGTCGGTTATCCAAATCTCCTGCTATATCTAAATCAGTATAGCCTGTAAGCAAAGACTTTCCACTTCCAAATGTGAGCTTCAAATTGGAAGTTCCTCTAAAATATCACATAATGCACTTGACTGCTTCCCAATGCAGTTTTCCTAGATTGGACATAAATCGACTAACAACACCAACAACATGAGCAATATAAGGTCTAGTACTCACCATGGCATATATCAAACTCCCAACAACTGAAGCATATGAGACTTTTTCGTTTCGTCCTTCTTTTTATCATTAGAAGGAATCTATTTGCCACTCAGTTTGAAATGACTTGATAGAGATAAACTAACCACTTTAGGTTTATCCATGTTGAATTTTTCAAGCACCTTCTCTATGTATTGCTCATGTGACATGTACAACTTTTTGGATGCTCTATCTCGAACTATTCGAATTCCAAGAATCTTTTTTACCAACCCTAAATCTTTCATGGCAAAGGATTGGCTCAACTGTTTATTCAACATTGTATTCTAGAAACGTTCCTGCCAACAATCAACATGTCATCAACATAACGCAATAGTATTAAAAAATCATCATCAGAAGTTTTTTGTACAAAAACACAATGTTCAGATCTCTTCAAAGAAAGGTTTCCTTGAAGGATGTGATACTTTAAAAGAAACTCTTGTTTGTTTTCTTGCCAAACAATGTTCACATCTCTTCAAAGACATATTCTTTACCCCCAAAAGATGATTTTTCTTGGTTAGAATAATCCAACCCTTTTCATTGATATGACTGAGTCTTTTATGCCAAAGCTTAACACTCTATTCACTATCCACTGCATTGATATCACAATCGATAGTCTTTGCCTACATAAAATACAATGAAGAACACTTCTCCCCTTAGCTACCACCGTAAAGCCTTTAGTAAGCTTCCATGTACCATTATAGAAGGTATTGCAGAAACCTTCATCATCTAGCTTACCTGTGGAGATTATATTTATACGGATATCAGGGATGTGTTTCACATTTTTTAAAACTAGTACATTACCATTCTTGGTCTGCAAGTGAGCATCTCCTATGCCAACTACTTTTGCTAATCCATCATTATCCATCATAACACTACCATATCACCAAATGTGTAGGATGCAAAGAATTCTCTCTTAGATTTGCCATGAGTTGAGGCACCACTATCAATCACCCAACTGATCTGTTCCGTAGTAAGGTTTACATTATCACCGTCGAATAAAACAAAGAAATCTTTGGTGGTTACAATAATTCTATCTGCATCATCCTCCTTAGTCGGTTTTTCCTTACCTCTATTAGCTTTATTTTCTCTCTTCAGTTTTCTACAATGCTTCTTTATATGACCTTTCAAGACACAATGAAAACATTTTCAACATTTGAAAACCGGCCACTCTTGCTTTTGCTTTTGTCTCTATTTTCCAGACCTTTGCTCGTACTCCTCCCCTTTCTTTTAGTAATAAGAACATCAGACTGTGATGAGGAACCCTGTGACTATCTTCTCATCTCTTCGTTACATACACTGCTTTTTACTAAGTTCAGACTTAGAACTCTATTTAGGGTCGAGTTCGATAAAGAAGTTCTAAATGTCTCCTATGAATCTGGTAACGAACCAAGAAGCCATAACCCATGAATCTCCACAACAAACTTGATACACTCATTCCATCTAACTGAATGATAATACCTTGGAATGTATTCAAGAGATCTAACATAGACGTTCCTTATAGATACTTGAAAGCCATCATTTGCTTAATCAGAAACAATTTAATATTACCCTTTTATGGGCATACAAAGAATCGAGCTTATTCTACATAGACCGTACATGATTTTCTTCACCAATATCATTTAGAATATTCTCTTCTACCTAAAGTCTAATCATGCCATATACTTTCCTATAACATATTTCCCATCCTAAATCGATTTTATCATTCGGCTTCTCAAGTGAGTTGTTGGTGATTGATTAATTAAAATTAGTATTACTAAGGTGAGAGTAGTTTTTATTGATTTAAAGATTGAATACTTGTATTTCAGAGGAACCAAGATTCAAGGCAATACAACCAACAGGGAAAGAAGTCCCAATCACATTACCACAAGCAGGAGCGTCAAAGATGGCGTTCCATCACTTTGCGAATCAACAATACTAATCCTCATCAAACACGTTTTTATCAGTAACAAGGCTATGCGGAAGAGACCATCACAAAAAATTTCTATTCAGCGTATCCTAACTGGGAACAACAATCGCAGTTTGGGGGAGATCATAGCAGCATTTTTCAGTATCAATTCGATCTAATAGGAGATCACATGAGTCATACATGGGAGGCTAGGTGTCATGAACCTAGGGGTCCGATGTACAATCATGGGCAATTTTTGGAAGACATAAACATAGAAGAGGAAGAGCGGCTAAGACTAAAGTAATGGATGTGGGACAATAGTATAATACTAGAACCTCAACAGCCCAATAAGAGCACAAACAATCTCTGAATGCAATCACAGAAGAAGTCACAGCCAACAATGTAAGAACAGAAGAGACATATTTAAGGGCCGACGTACTTAATTGGGCATTAGCAGTGGATTTTTTCAGTGAGAATGAACTCTCCTAGGAAGATTTTCGGCTGGCCATAATTGAACGAGGAAAAGAGGTTGAGGCATTGCAGCGTGCAATAGAAATAGATAGAGAACAAATGAGACGTTTTCAGCAACAAGAGGAAGCTTGGGCAAGGTTCGTCACCCTCGTCACTCTGGTTGACATTGAGCAAGTCCCGAGTGATGAAAGCCAAAGCGAGGATGAACATTCTTAAACAGTTCGCATAGTGAGTAATGAACCTGCAGAGCCAATTATCAGGATTCCGCATCAAACCAACAGGGTAGATGTAGAGTCAACTAGTTCGCAGGAAAACAATGTTAGTGTGCTAAACCATGGGCTAATCGCAATAGTACCCATAGTTTTTACGCTATCAGAACCACATACACACCAAAAATTGATTAGTCGAGGAAGCGATACATGGGCAATTCAATTGAGCTTCAATTCAATGCTCCGCACCCTATGAACACTAGAAGTGATAGGAAGTACACACATCAAAGCGCATGACGAAGAAAGGCAGGAGAAGGCTATCAAAGATGGCTACGCTATAAAGATATATAAATGGCCCAAGCAAGGACAATTCGCACCGGACCGAATTAACACAAGGGTTCCGCCCAAGTCCTACTCAGCAGCATTTGTGGAATTCGAAAATCTGATATTTCTGACTTTTTGTAAAATTTTACAGCAATTTTTAGAATAGGAAGTTTTTCCATTTATGTAATTTTTAGTTTAAGTTATTTCCTTAATTTTTTGATTGCGTAGTTTTATAAAGGATTGGTATGACTTTAGAAAAAAATCTTTGCAGAAATTAAAATTTTCTTTTATGATTATCCCATTCCTTGAACATGGATTTCTGAAATCTTTTAAAAATTTATATAAATCCTGTGTAAGGAAGGGTCAATCACCACGTTATGAGCCTTCATCGTAAGAAACTACAAGTTCTCATTTTTACAATGACTTCCAATCGTAAAGCATGTAGCAAGACCATTAAGGGTAAGATGTTTAATGAGCGTAAACGGTTTCGAGATTTGACGCCTCTAGGGAGTACAATTAAGAAATTAACAGTGGTTGAGCAAGAACCTAAGTACGGGGAAAGTTTGTACCGACGACAAACCAGAAGTGGGAAGTTCTTCGGAAAAGTAGAAAGGAGGAGAAAAAATGTGACCCCTTATGTCGTTGTAAACAGCAACGATGAAGAACCTGGAATTGATGGACAGACTGGTGGAAGATTATCTTCAACAAAGAGCAAACCAAGAAGCGAAAAAGATTATCAAAACGAAACCTAAAGAGAACAGCAAAGAATCCATAGAAGATGATCCGGAAGAAGGTGAGCTATGCGAGGATGAAGATGAGAACTCCCTTAAAGAGACTAAAGTTTTAAACGAGAAGGAACAACAACATCTCAAGTTTTACAATACTAAAGTTTGATCCATGAGGGCGAGGGTGTTTCTAGAAGTTCTGCAAAGTAAGCCTTGCACTAAGATTAGAGTTGTACGAGAAGGTGCAACCTTTGCATCTATCAATGCAGAGGACAAATTCATCGCACTAGAGAACAACGGATTTAAGCGCGAATTAGGAATGAAGGGAATCTCAGATGAAACAGTTAGGAATATTGAGCAATTGGGATGGAAGGTGTATTTTAATCAAGTGATGGACACAAGGACTGAGTGGGTGCAGCAATTTTATGAGAATCTAAATGAGGAAAGGCCATTGTTCTCAAGACTAGATTGTCAACTAATTGATTGCAGAGCAGCCGCATGGAACAAAGCACTCGCATCACCTAAAGTTCCTGGTACATATTGTTAGTAATTGATAAACTCTCCCACTGATGAACAAATGCAAGATAACCTGATATTGATAGGAGCAGTGAGAGCAGTATGGAACGATCCAACATCATTCCAAGCATCCATGGGTACAGAGAACCTTTAGGATTGGTTGAAACTTATCAGAACATCCATAATGCCCTAAACCAAAAAGAAACTAATAAGAAAGGAGCAAGTAATGTTGTTATTTGCAATCAAGCTTGGAATGCATATCAACTTAGGAAAAATTCTAGAAGCATTAGTGCAGCGCTATGTTGAAAACATGCAGGATTCCATGTACTTCTCGTTCGCGATAATGCAATTATGTGTTGATCTAGGCATTAGGATGCAACGTCGTGATAAGATTATACAATTTTTTCAAACAAAGGAGGACGATGCAATTAGTGTAGCCAGGCTAGCAAAAAAGATAAATAAGCTCTATGCAATTACACAGAGATATTTAACTTATGAATAAGAGTGCGATCAACTCTTATACTTAACATGGTAGTAAGGGAAGAGTACTCCGAATGGCCTAAATTTCTAAAACAAATACTCAATTCGGAGTAAGGCAGAGGAATTATAGGCGGCAATGCAAACACTTAGATGGAAGTTCCGCTCTATTATTTACTTTAAGCATTTTTTCTTCAGCATGCATTTCATTCGTAATCACAATTTTAATCTTATAGGATCATGCATTTCATTTATTAGGATGCAATTTATTCTATTTCCTTTATAATTATTTTATAAGAATCAACAATTTCCCTTTGAAAGATTAAGTAAGTATTATTATCGCAAATCTAAGTTTAATAGGGAACTCCCTTTCAATGAGAAGAATTCTTAAATTCCCCTAGATCCAAATGTAGCATTAGAATAGTCCCCATCATGAAAGATAGAAAGAACTAAAATTCGAAAGAAGTCTTAGAGCTTGAGATAGAGTATTGCAATCATAGAAATAGCTAAGTTTGAGGGAACTAAGCTTCATCATCATTAGGGACGATAAAGCCTTTAAGTTTGGGGGTGAAGGATTCTCGAGGAGTGATTTTGTTAAAAAAAATAATAATAAAATAAAGATAAATATATCCTAGGAAAAATAAAAAATAAGAAGAGCGAATTAGCCTTAGGACTCCTTAAGTATTCCGCTGTCTACGAATAGCACAAGCTTGAAATTCCTTTGCTTTAGGTTAATTGTTTTATGGTCAAACAAGGCATCCTGAGAACTATGGAATTATAGATTTGAGTGCAACCTAAGAGTAATGTAAAAAACATATTCCTTGAAGGATATAAGGGCCTAGATAAAAGTCATGACAGAATATGTTGGGCTGACTTAGTTGTAGAAGTGATTGTATACAATAGATTGGATAATGAGAAATAATTACACAGAGGAATAATTTGTCAGTCATGGTAGAGAGGATTTTAAGGCAAAACCTGAATCTTTGAGAAAGTTTGAAAACTGAAAAGAGAAATAAGTTTTATGCTAAGATTATGAAATGCGATAAGAACTACTTGGTTAAGCTCGAAAGGAGGAAAAACTGATTTAATTGAACAAGAATGGCTAACTAATAGACTATGCATTACTTGAGTCAAGCAATGATTTAACTGAGAAATAAGTTTGATAACTCTCAAATAGAGTACATTTTAGGCTATTATAGTTTACATTATTTTGAAGATTAAAAGAAATAAACGGGTGATAATAGTAAATTGCGAGTAAAAAACCAATGGAAGTTGCAAGCATTCATAATTTAGCATCACAAGCGTAGTTTTGCGGTTTACGTACAAATATTGAATAAATTGTACTAAAACATTATGCAATGTAGGAATACGCAAAATGTTTACGCAGAAAGGACGAATCAATGCGAACGACGATCCACTTAGTGGAATCACACATTTACAAGGAAGTCGTGTTCGAAGAATTACGCCAAGAAGGAAAAAAAATAGAGAATTAATCAAGCAATTAAAAGAGCGTCAATCAAAGAAATCCCAACGGAAATCAAGAGATCCTGTATTAATGAAGATTTTCCAACTCACCTAAACTTGCTAACCAATAATTCATATCTATAAATAGCAAGAGGGAAGCCAAGATTTGAGGAGCTAGTTGGTTGGCCAAAAGCTAATCTTAAACAAAAGTAATTGGTGATGTTCGTAGGAGCCGATGACAAGGGGACTGCACACTTTACAATCGCACGAATTCCAACTTTTTATTATTTTTTTAGGAGTAGTTTATAGTTGTGAACATTTAGTAGTAGTAATAAAATTGGCTGATTTTGCCTTTCTACTCGTGTCTATTGCTTGCTGCATTAAAGGAGTTTTCGGTGAGGATTCATTTGTAGAATCATGTTAGAAATGTAGGTTATTAGGTTTTACACTGATGCGTTTTTATTTAATATACATGCGTCGATTAGCTACCCATACATGCAGCCTGCAGCGAGTTCGGAAGAAGGAACTACAGGATGATCCAGTATTCTACGTTAGATTAGGTGAAAAGCTTTTCACCATTCAAAGTGTTAGGAATAACCTTACTAACGCTTGCGTCGCCCTGAATTAGTATGGGTATCGTAGTGGAAGTTGGGTCTGCTATAAATCATTAAGTGCGGAAGTACTTATTAGAATAAGGAAGCATGAAACTTGATAACTAGTCCTGCACCCTTAATATCTTCTAAAGATGTCTTCTTATCACTACTCATTGCATTCACGTTTAATTATTGTTAGCATTCATATTTATTCACTGTTAGCATTCAGAATTAAAACACACAAACAACTTCAAACCCATTATTTACTCTTTTTGCATAACTCTTACATTAATAGTATTAGTTCTAGAGATCAATCCTTGTGGAGAACGATAAAATATAAATACTTATCACTTGGTGAATTCTGACCGCGTATACTTGTGCATAAGTGATTCCAAGTCACACATAGCAATAAGCTGAGCTCCAAGTTAATTAGTGTACATTTATATTAGCACCCGAAATGCAGGTCACTAACCTGTCGTGATCTTCCACCAGTTCCATCTTTCGAATTCATTAGTGGTTAGCCTACGCGGGTAGCTAATCGACATAGACTTAATATGTAAACAATATTATAAAACCTTCTTACCCGCAATCCTAACATGCATTCTACATGCGAATCCCCACAAGAAGGCTTCTAAGCTAGTGAAACATATTTAAAGCGATAACAGACTAAAGAATATGAAATAGCATTACAAAAAGTTAGCTACAGTCTATGATGCTAAAATCTACTCGTGATTACAAAAATAAAAGAAAAGTCAACAAGGAAATGGTGCGATCGAAGCAAATGCGCGGACTTCTTGTCATCAGATATCACGAACACCTCCTGGTTGTCTTCTACGACTGACTATCTTTGGGGTCAACCCACCACTCTCTAGGGTTTCTGGCATTCCTTATATAGAGCTGGTTTTCATGGGTGGCAAGTTTGGAATGTTCTAGACTTCTCCATTTCATCCGAATCCCTGTTAATTGATTTTCCAAGAATTCTGTGACGATTTGATCTACTCACATGTCAAAGTATATTCCTTTTAATGCAATAGGATCTCGGTGGTATCTTCAGCTTTATAATCCTGCACGAAAACACTTTTAATTAGTGCGTTTATTGCTCTATTTTGTTCGTGAATGTCAAGTTGTCTTTTTTAATGCGTTTGTATGGATGCGTATAAATTCTACCATTTTCATCCGCATCTTAGCCTTATTCATTATCAATTGCCCAAAATAATCCTACAAAATGCTTAAGTTAGATGCTTAATTTTTGCTTTATTTGAGAGCTATCAAACCCCTAAACTTGAATCATTGCTAGTCTCGAGCAATGAGTTATCTACTTATTAGCATTCTTTTTCTAAAATTCGGTTTTAAGTTTAATCTCAACATTAGAAAGTCTTATTGCATCTTAAACCTTAAAGTAAAAAACTTGCTCTCCTTTAAGGTTTTCAAAATTTCCAAAAGACTCAGGTTCGCTTTAAATTCCTCCCTATCGTGACTGACATATCCTTCCTCATAACAATTAATTCCTATTGCTTAATCTATCAAACTCAATCACTTTCCAACTAAGTCTGCCCAAAATATTATGTCCGAGGCTATTTATTTAGGTCTCAAATCCCTCGAGGGTTTCTGTTATTCTTTCTGCATTCCTACTCGAGTTGTACTCATATCCATAATTTCGTAGTTCTCAGAATGGCTCACTTGAGCATAAAACGTTCCACGTAAGTAAATGGAATGTCTCAAGCTTGCGCTTTTGGTGGACAGCGGAATACTTCGTGATTCCTATGACTATTCGCTCTTTTATGGCTTCATTTTTGCTCAAAATGTTTTTATCTTTGTTTTTCAGAATTTTGTTATTTTTTACTCATCTCTACTTTTCTCTCTTCTATACTCTCATCGGGCTTTCCCTCACCCCCAAACTTAATTTCTTCATTATCCTCAATGAAGGTGAGACTTAGTTCTCCCAAATTTATTTGTTTCCATCATTGACATACTATATTCAAACTTTAGGACTTTTTGTAAGTTTTAGTTCTTTCTGCCATGCACGATAAGGACTAATCTGCTGCTAGGTTTGGTTCTAACGGAAATTATGAATTCTTGCAAGGGGATAAAAAGTTCTTAGCCTAAACTCATTATGCAATAAGACTTTCGGCATGCTGAAATCAAAACTAAACTGAATTTCTATTATAACCGCAAAAGACAACTAAATTGAAAGCTAATTGAATGGCATTATAAAATGAAATGTACGCATTAAAGAAAGAAAATTTGCTGAAAAGAGAAATTGAGGGAACTGAGACTTTCATTTATTTTTCCGCTTTGCCACTATACCTTTTACCTCCATGCTGTCATTCTTGTAGTCTATGTTCAACAAGTGCCTTGGGAACTTTGGCCAAGCAGACTCTTATGAACAACTCATATCGTTCACATGCATAGCGACAAGACCTTGTCGAGGGGTCTATCAATTAAATTTATAAATTTCAATTTAAAGTTAAATATTTGTTGTATTTAATAGTGGATCGAGTCGAACCATAGGGAACCGAATAATTCAATTTTTATCTTTTTAATTTTCTTATTTGACATGAACTTTTGGGGGGATTTGAGAGAATGAAAATAAAATGACTAAAATAATAAAAGTAAAGGATAGAGATTAAACTTTTGGCACTGAATCAAGGTAAACACAAGTAACTATGATAATGAAATAAATTATCCCACAACTTCTACCTAATCGACCTTATCGAAAAAGCCGACAAAGCCCCTAAGTAACCTCAGGTCCTCTAATTAACAATTAACTCAATTAGCTGGGCACGATAGCGTTCCATACGTCATGTTAAATAAGTCTAATTAGTCCTAATTAGTTGGGCATGATAGTGTTCCATACTAATGTAACTAACTGCTTTAAGTTCTATGGATTGATTAAGATAAATTAATTAAACTAGGCGTTCACTCCTAATTTGACTAATTCATTCTCTTGATTCTTAGGTCTTAACGTTCAAACTACATAAATGAAGAGGAAAACTCTACTTATATGCATACACGCGACAACCCTATTATTAGCTAAATCTAACGGTCATACATTCAATTGAAAGTAATAGGTTGTCAATCTATCAACAAAAGAACATATGATATAAATATGAAGAATCTAAAAATAGAACATGCTGGAAAATTTTGGAAAAATATGAAAATCTCACAAAAATAACATTGTATTGTATTTACAACTCGAAATGGCATCGATAGTCTAGCTAATCATCAAAACAATGAAGCCTAAACACCAAAATCTAATGAGATGTGAGAAAACTAAAGGAAGAGATGAAAATTTAGCAAAAGACGGCTGACCGGGTGGTAACAGGCTGCTGCTAAATGCCCCGTGTGTGTTGGATTCCACACTCGCGCAAGTATATGCGGTTTGTAGCAAGTAATAAGCAAATTATCATTTTCCATAGAGACTGTAACTTATCCAAGACGATGTTCAGGATTAAACATGAAGTAAAAAGCATATGATGTAAAGATTTTTTTATTTTGAAGCATAAAGTAATAAACTTAACAGTTGAAACAAACAAGTTGAGAGAACAAGGCTAAGCTAAGATACTCATGGTAGCCAGTAGTAGTGCATCAACAGAAACTTTTGGTAAGAGCTATTATCATGCTACACTGCATAAATTTCCACTTCCGCTTCAGTTTGCATCCAGTCCAACTTCCATTGTAACTTGTTGGGGTGAAAATCCAGCGCTTCGCATGCAATATTTACGTGTTTATTCCTAAACTCCGATTTTAAGTACTACAACCATCAAAATACTAACCTATTGGACATGCAACTAGACTTAGGTTATTTCCTCTTCCGATTTACAACCTATTAGTTTGTGTGGATGGCCGGTTAACACTTACTCTTGATTTCTTGCACCTAGTTAACATGCCATGGATAGACTCTTCCTATTTCTGATTAACACATAAAAAATGACTCAACTTTTTCCCAGCATTGCCCTAATGTATTTAGTTCATAAAGGAGAAAAAGAACACAGACAATATAAAAGATAAACAAAAAATTAACAATTGTCTTGTTCACTCTCGTTTTTTGAACCCTCTCCAAGCTTTCACACAGGGCTCTTTCTTTCGTTACATAATCTCTCTTTTATAACCCTCGTTGTCAACTCTAGAATCTTCTAAGATGGCACAAATCAATCAACGTAATTTTTCCTTGTCTGAACTTGCCAAATTTATGTTTTTATGTCTAAGGTAAGAATCCCTTGATTTCAGCAATCTATCTCATAGTGTCTGGTTAGTCAACTTCTCACTCCCAATTGATTCTTTCCTTATTTTGCTTGTCCGTGCTTTGGCATTTCCTCCAAGCATACAGTGCTCGCAATTTGTGCGTTTTGATCCTTAGCTCTGCATCGCTCCGCAGATGCGAATTCCTACAAAAATAATATATCAGCATAAATTGTGCTAAATACGTGTTAACCATGCTAATTTTACTCAGTTTTTGAACTAGTTTTCATATCTCGCATTTTATTCCCCTAATGCGTGAGCATTAGCGAATTACACTTTTTTCCCACGTGATTAACCTTTTCTCGCATAATATTTCAATAAAATCTGCAAACAACAATCCTAATTTATAAAGAATTCTGACTCTTTTTTAGAGTCATCAACGGCGCCCCAATCGGAGCTCTCTAGCTCCCAATAACCTAAATATAAGAAAACTGCCGTATTTATAATGCTTCGCACGCGGCTCGTGGCTAACCCTAGGTAGATGTGCAATATGTTTGTTTTTACAATATCTTTTTCCTCAGGTGTCCGATTGACCTCCAATTTATTGCGTTCGAACTGTATTTCGATATAGTTTCTTTAGACACCCTATATGATATATTTTCTGAAAAATGTAAATTTATTAAATATGAAAACTTTCAAAATAACAAGCAATAAGCACATAAAAATTGAGCCAAATTTGGTCCGATCTCATAAGCTCAATAGCTTTGCGTGTGCGCCCAAACTAGCTCGATCGTGCATGCCAACTTATCCAAAGATAATGATTCTTCAGCGTGTTGTTCCTTTTCTTTCCATCTTAGATTTTTGTGAGGAATTGGAATTGCAGGCCAGATGTGTAAAATGTCGTCGCTGCATTTGGGTTTGACGCCCTAATCGATGCACAGTTGCGTTATAGAATACGGGTAAAAAAAAATTCCTTGGCGCTTTTTGGCACATCGCTGAATTTTCTCTTCAATTATTTGTCCCACATTGATGCTCTTCCCCGACTTGATTGCGTAGAGCAGCATCGCTCGATTCCTTTGGACCAACGTATCATGTGTTGTGGGCATGATCGTGGTTTTGATGAATCTAAGCCAATTATAGAGTTCGACTTTGATCTAAACTGATAAAAGCGACGTTGAGTCATTCCACTCTGCTCTAGCTATTCTAGAAATCTAAGAATGCATAACGATCCTTAACACTTTTGGATGAAAAGGGTACGCCCGCTCTTGGTAACATTCTAGCAATAATTTTGGCTCGCGGTAAGTCTTATGGCAGTTCTGCATTTTGATGCACCAAAAATGCTTGTGCCCTCATAGACTTGACTCCTAGATTATAGAATCTTGGAGACCACTTTTTCTTTTTTCTTAGAATTTCTCTTTTCTCTTCCTCTTTTAGCTTGTCTTCCCTAATTTCCTCTGAGTCACTGTCCTTCCTTTCTTCTTTTCTATAACTTTCTTCTTCTTTTCATGGCTTGTCTTCCTCGAGGTCTTCCTTAATAGAATCCTCCATAGCCACTAACTCTTTTTTTATGGTCAACTCTTCTCGCTAGGCGGCTTTTTTTCGTAAGAATTCCCCCACCAACTCATCTGCTAACGCTTCATCGCTTGGAGTGATCTTTATGCACGGCTGGCTACTCTTCATCTTTGCTGCTCACCTCGACACATTAAGGAATTGGTGATGGCTTCTTCCTCCATACGTTAGTGCCGAAGGTCCTTCTACTTCTTGTCTCTCACCGGCGTAAACTCTCTCCTAGCTTAGAGTCTGAATCTTCAAATGTTAATTTCTTGGCTTCGCATTTTAGGGACACAGAGCTACAAAACCGCTTATGGCTATCGACTTCCTTCCCTTTTGCAGATTTTTTGACGATCTTGCGAACTGTGGTCATTAATGGTAGTTGAAGTTTAAGGGAGAAATTACGGTTTTGGGTGATCAGAGGTTTTTATGTCGAGGGTTCGAGAGTTGTGATTTTTCACTTTCCCTCCTAAGGATATTTATAATATTTTTTGAGTTTTTTATCCCTCGCACAAGGAAGGAAATATTATTTTTTGAGAAAATAGAAGATTTTATTTCTTCCAAGGACAGTGTTCTAATTTCTGCATTAATCCTTAATTTACTCTAATAAAATGAAAAGATCATAACTAGAAAAAAGGATTTAAAAAGAAACGAAAATCCTACGATAAATACTTCTCTACTCATGAACAAGTAGAGAGATCCTACTTGTTACTAATGTGGCACCACTTAGAGTCACAAATTATTTTTCATTTTAAAGAAAAATCAACAAAAATGAAAAAGTAAACAAAATTTGTGGCACCAAATGGTGCCACATCAGCAACAAGTAGAATCACTCTACTTTTTCATGAGTAGAGAAGTATTTCTCAAATCCTACTCCTATAAAAAGTAAAAAGCACTGAAATAAACAAGCACAAGGTCATAAATATCGATAATTGCATTCCAAGAATGCTGTATGTTGTGGGCGGAACCCTTGTGTCGTATTCCGTCTAATGCTCTGTGGCTTCATTTGCGCAACTTATATATTTTTTAAGCAGCACCTTCTTTGATGGCTTGCTCTTTCCTTACTTTGTCATGCGCCTTGTTGTGCTGGCCTCCTACTAATATCGGTTTTAGTATAATACGGAGCATCATAATGAAGCTCAGTTGAATTGCCCTTATGTCGCTTTCTCGACTGGTTAATTGATAATGCGATTGCAAGCATGATAGCTCAAAAGCGATGGGCGCATTCGCTAGTAATCCACTACTTTTAGAGCTATCTTCATATTCCTACATTGCTCTGGTTTTTACCTTTTCCTTCTTGGGCCGATGTTTCATTTCTTCGCTCTTTACTGTAGGTTCATAATCCATGAAGCTAAATGATTAAGGATTCATATCCTCATGTTGGCCTCCTTTACCTGTATCTTGCACAATAATGCTACTGGAAATATCATAAGTAATACTTGGAACTTCCATTACCTCATTGAGTATTGGAGTTGCTAGAGTTGTTGACACCTCACATGCTTCCCTCATTCTCTGCGTCTCCAGCCCTTGTTCTCTATCTTCTACTACGCGTCTTGATGAAGCGAGGATTGTTTCCCCTCTGGTTAGACTGGCCCTTATGACATCTTTTAACGAGGGTTTAGGCTCGTAGTTGATCTCAATTGGTGCCATTTTTCACTTATTTCTTCCATCAAAATTAAGTTTTTTTTTTTTGGAGGAGAATCTTTCTTCTGGCTGCATTTTCTCTGATTTTGTCTTTTAGAGATGGTCCAGGCTCGATATGGGTATATGGGACGCTGACAAGATAACGTTTTCTTCCATCCAAGCTCGAGTTTCTTGCATTATAACGTCCTTTTTTGCCATGCTAATTTGCATAATGTCCTCTAGAGATGATTCACAATGTACATAGCATATCCAGGTTCATGACGCCCAGATTCCAATGTATAGTCCATGGTGTTGTAGGTTTTAGACCCCTCTGCTGGTATTCATAATGCGGACTAGATGATCCTTGAAGATAATCGCTCTGATATCTCCCATATGTATGCAGCTGAACTCCCCAGCTGGCTGGGTGATGCGTCAAGTAGAAATTCATTATGTCTGTTTCCTCAGTGCAGTCTGATTGCTAATAATGACATGTCTGTAGAGGTGCGGTATTGCTGCTCTAGTACTGGCTCGCAGAGTGGTTGTAGGCCATTTTCTTTTAATGTTACTCGCGATGATGCGTTGGGACTTCTTCCTTGTAGGTTGTTGCACTTCGAGTTCCAAGGTTTCCTAAAATACAAAGTGATAAACCTTTATTTCAAATAAAAACTACTCTTAAGCTATTAAAATAAATTATAAATAATCAATCCCCGGCAACGGCACAAAAAACTTGATGGTAATTCGGTTGTGATATAAATATTAAATTAATTAATTCTAAGGTTAAGATTTTAATGCTAATATCCTACGCCTTGAATCGCATTTTGCGCAAGTATACGCAATAAATGATAAATATTTATTTTATCGCTCTCCACAGGGATTGATGTCTAGAATTCCAGTTAATAACTTAAGAGTCGTACAGAAATGTAAATTAATGGTTGGTGGGTGATTTGTTTAAGTATTCTAACATGCAGAAATGTAAATTGGCATAGGTGAGAGTGTGAATGTTAATGATGCTGATCAGTCATTTTTACGGAGTATTTATAAAACTATATTATTGCTCAATATATTGAATTTAAAAATCTTTATACTCAATAATAATAATATTAATAAGTTAGTATGAAACACTAATGATCACATCAAAACTCATTAGTACAATAATTGTAATAAATGTCTTGTACAATAAATAGCACACTTTTACGGAACAACGATTCTTGCATATAAATACAATATTAACAATACCTACTATATTAACAAACAATACGTTATCAAATTACCAAATGGTAATGTATTATTGTAATTATTTTATATCAATCTATTGCACAGCTACTCTATACTCTTTTGTCTAGTACTTGTAAACTCTCAAATCTTTTTAGTAACTATTGTATTGGCAGCTTGTTCTCTTGTCAACTCTTTAATTTTCTTTATTTATTATGTTCCTTGAGGTGTATTACTGCTCATATTTTTAATATCTATGTATATACAGTAGTTGAAGGTACATCTACTATAGTGGTGGACACATTAGTAGAAATGTTATCCTTTCAACGAGAGGAACTTGTTCTCTACACATTAGAAAACTAAATTAAGAATATATTTTAGTACAACTAATATAGAAATATCAACACGGTGTAATACCTCCTCCACTATTATTACATATCAATTAATACTATCCCAACAATACCAATTACAAGTAATCAAGTACATGCCCACAAAATAATGCGAAGTTTTCTTACTTTTCAGTAACAATACAGTATTGAACGCTAATTTCACCAACAACATAAAAGTCGACTATAACTTCAATATAGTTTCAAAAGTCTTTTAAAGACAAATCAAAAGTCGTAAAATCATAAATACTTAATACCGTATATACACAAATCATACATCAAACCTTATAAAATGCTAAATATCATATTCGATAATATCATACATACAAATCTAAGAACTCTCTCAAGTACTTTTTGAAAACCATAAATAAATCCATCAAACAACCGCATATAAAGTAACAAAATTATAGCCCAAATCCCTCAAAATATTGTATTTCCTATTAAAAAAATTCTTTAAAAATCCATATTATATAGTATACACATCACAATCTCGCAAAACAGTCCTGGACGTAATCAATTTCAGCAGTCCAGAAAAAAAAAAAAAAAAAAAAAAAAAAAAAAAAGAGAAACTCATGGATAATAAACCCTAAAATACAGTATACACGTAACCAAAAAACCCTCCAAAATACATAAAACTCATGGATTAAAATTTAGTCGACCTTAAAATAAAACAAACTCATATTATTGTTTGTCGAAAATAGAGGGGAATTGAGAAAAAAAATATTCATATCGTGTTAGTTAGACGGTTTTGGAAAGTTTGAACTAAAAAACGAATTCCAGACGGTATGAAGAAGATGATTTCGTGAAGAAATTTTGGGGGGGAAATGGCGGTCAAAAGCTTGGAGATGAAAAAATGAATAATTGAAAAAAAAAAAAGAAGTAATGGAATAAGGTTGAATGAGACGAAAATGATGAGGCATAAATTTAGGAAAATAAGTTGAAAAGTTTTTATAAATTTCATTTTTTGTTAATAATAAATATTAAATTGTAACAAATGGTATTTAATGAGAGAGTATGGATGTAATTGTCTAATAAAATGAATTAAGTAATTTACTAATGAAAATTAGATTTACTAATATTTTGTTTGGATCTTAGATGTGTAATTATTTTCTAAACTTAGCTTAGTTCTAAAATAAGCTCTAAGTTTTTTGTGAATAAAAAAATTTGAAACTATAGAGGTTTTTCTTAAAAAAAAAAACAAGAACTTCACTAACATACAACTAGTAAATGTATACAATCACCCAAAATAATTCCCCAAAAAAAAAAAATATCATCCAAAATAATGAAGACAACAAAAGGGAGAAGATGCCTCCACTAAAACTACAAGGCTTACCCCACAAAGCTTTTCAAAATTCAATTGTAAAAGTGTTGAAGATAGCTTTTAGATCTATTTTCTTGAAGTTTTGTTATTTTTTGGTTGTTAAGATCATTGTACAAGGAGCTTTTTTCTCTTTGTTAGAATTTTCCTATCCTTGACTTTTTTTTTCTGCTCGTTCCCGATTCGGGTTTTGGGTCGAATCCAATTTAGTTTTTGAGGTTGTTCTTTGTATTGTTTGTTTGTTTCTTTAATGAAAGTTTATTTGATTGAAAAAAGAAAATAAAATAAAATAAAAAACTACAATTTCTCTACCATGTATTGGGGGCCACCAACAAAAATTATCACAAAAATATGAAGATAGTAAGTAACAAGATTGTTGAATTCAAAGATTTTAAAAATCTTCATAACTCTCTCTTACCTATCTATACCTCTCTAGTTCGAAAAGCTAATCAAGATGTATCAACATTAAGCTTTTGCTTATTAATCTAAGAAGAGACTTAGGAGCGGGGTTGAAACTTACGATCTTGAAAAAAGCACACTTTTAAATTTCAAACATTCAATCAACTATAGTACTTCTCATGGACGAGATATCATGTTATAATATGCAAGTCTCACTTTGAATCTTACCTGTTTTCAAAATTTTCATATTTACATGTTAAGTTGTATCAACTTTAACCATAAATTTTATCATATGCCCTCCAAACTTTGTTAAGTATAACAAACTTAACTTTAAAATTTAAACTGAAAGGGACGGTAGTTTGATAATTTCATTGCTTAGTGATTTCTCGAAATTTGACTTTCATTTATTTGAGAGAGCATTAATATTCCTATTTGTAAGGTTTGTGGTTCTCTCCCCCAACTTGTACTAAAAAAAAATTATAAAATTTAAAGTTGCTCCAATATTTACCTATCATAAGTTTCCTTTTGAAACCTCGAAAAATTTATGTTTGTATGCTTTCAATAAATGATAAAACTTTTAATTGATTTATATGTTAGGTTTCTTGTCAAATTGTCTTTTAAATATTCTAAAAAAAAAAAAAAAAAGAAAGAAAGAAAATTGTCTTTACGAACTCCTTTTATGATAATTTCAAAAAGTACTTGAGAGAGTACTTACATTTATATGATAATTTCAGTGTTAGGTTTCTTGTCAAATTGTCTTTTATATTGAGTAGTAAAAATGACAGTCTCTTAGCTATTTCTTTTTTTTTTTTTCTTTTTTTTTTTTTTAAATACAAGTTTAGCTATAAATTTTAGAAATATGCTCTTCTTTTATTGGTATTAAAAGTATAATTATTAAATTAATTTTAAATTTACCATACAAATCATAAGTTTGTAAGTACCACTTATAAAATTTGATACTTAAGGGCCCGTTTGATAATGTTCTCGTTTCCTGTTTCTTGTTTCTTGTTCCTAATTCTTGTTTCTTGTTCCTGTTTTTATTTAGAACAAAAAACAA
>JBBMKA010012788.1:0-33515 GCA_037833695.1 Sechiopsis laciniata
CTAACTTACTCTCCAAGTAATTGCTAAAATACCCCTATATTATTCCTTAATAATGCTAAGGCCCAAAACGTATCAGTCTGGTGTACAAAAAGAAAGAAAAAAAGAGTCACGAACTTTGCTAAGATATTTTTAACTCTTTTTCAAACCTACTCTGTTACATGATGATGAAGTCATGAACCAGTTATCAATGAAAGTGTGTCAAAGTTCCAGGTTAGAGACTCACGCGATATCAATTTATAGATATTTCTTGTGTCTTCATTCTTTCGACGTCTCCCGGTACCTGACCTAGGAACGGGCGTGATTAGTCTGGGTATAGTGGAGCGATGTTCCGATTTCCCGGTTTCCAAAAAAAAAAAAACCAATTATAAATGAAAGTTGTAAAACCCTTCAGTACTTTCTGGAAGTCTATGCAAAAGCTAAGAGGATCAATGTTTTTGGTACAGTCATATGAGGTTAACTCCAGAGGATTGAGTATATTCTCAAGATGCTGGGTTCCGGCGACTGGCCGTCCTAAAGCAATGGTGTACTATTGTCATGGTTATGGAGACACCTGCACATTTTTCTTTGAAGGCATGTGGCTTCTGTCCAGTAATAGAAATGGCCTAGTTTTTCGTTGTGTTAGAATAGGAATTGACTCTTTTTTTTTTTTTTGTGAAATTACACTTTCAGGAATTGCAAGAAAGTTAGCATCATCAGGATATGGTGTATTTTCTATGGATTATCCAGGATTTGGTCTTTCAGAAGGTCTCCATGGCTTTATACCAAGTTTTGACAGAATTGTAGATGACGTCATTGAGCATTACTCCAAAGTGAGAGGTGTGTTAGCATGCCTAATTTTGTTGTTAACTTAGCTGAAAATGTTTATGTAGTGAGAAAGCTGTGGAATTTTCCTTGGAATGGATCTTGATGAATGTTGTTTTGCTTCAATCTTTAAGTTAAAGACTGTAGTTTATCTCTTGCTGTTTTTGGGCAAATATTTGGAGGGATGGTGTAAATATTGCTTCTGTGTTGATGTATGTTTATTTTAGTATTTTCATCTTTTTAATTATTTATTCCTTTTAGGATTAGATTAAATATTATTTTCTATATTTTTTTTTATGACTACGTAGTATCTTTTTCTTTTATTATTAGGTCATCTTTTCTTTTTATGATTAGGTAGTATCTTTTTCTTTTATGTTTAGGTCATCTCTTGTAGTCTATTTAAACCTAATATTGGGGTCATTATTAAATGAAGAATTTGAATTCCATCTTTCAACATTTTGTTTGTGTTATTTGTGATCTGTATATCTACTAAGATCCAAGGTAATTTGTTGTTAAATCATCATTAGTTAGTCAAGTGGTGAAAAGAGCTTAGGTTGAATTCAAACCATTGTGGCCACCTACCTAGGAATTAATTTCTTTACAGATTTTCTTGAAACCAAATGTTGTAGGGTCAAATGGTTGTCCGGTGAGAATGGTAGAAGTGCGCGTAAGCTAGTTCAGACACTCACGTTATAAAAAAAAAAAAATCAATTTCTTGTTGAAACCTTTGTTTTAAAACTACGGAACATCATGGAGTGATCTAGTGGTCAAGAGAGTCTTGAGAAACTAAGAGGTGAAGGGTTCAATCTATGGTGGTCTCCTACCTAGAAATTATTTTCCTACGAATTTTCTTGACATCCAAATATTGTAGGGTCAGGCGGTATGTTCCGTGACAGTAGTCGAGGTACGCGCAAACCGACCTGAATAGTCACGGATAAAAAAAAAAAAAAAAAAAAAAACTGCCGGCCTTTTCTTTAACTTGGCAACTTATACCTATGTTGTCTAGTTAATAAAAGATGTAACGTACCCTCCTAAGATATTTTTTTAAAAGTAATAGGTTTATTTTGTGGAAAATACTTTCTATAGGTACCACCTCTGCAAATATTTGTTTGTCTCAACAGAAATCAGAAACAAATAACAAAGTTCGTCAATGACAATCCTTTATTATATTCCCTTGTTACTGTTTTGACAATCATTTATTAAGAAATTTATTTACTTGATCCCAAGGGCAGAGAACCCGGAGTTTAGTGCTCTCCCAAGTTTTCTGTTTGGGCAGTCTTTGGGTGGAGCTGTGGCTCTGAAAGTACACCTTAAGCAACCTCGTTCATGGACTGGTGCAGTTCTTGTTGCCCCAATGTGCAAGGTATCTTTCTGAATATATTTTAGAACACTTTCCTTTTTAGCCAGGAGGGCTCCAATTAACTAAAAAGTTATCTCTAGATTGCAGATGATATGGTTCCACCATGGGCTGTAGCACAAGTTTTGATCGGTGTGTCGAAATTCCTTCCAAAGTACAAGTTGGTTCCACAGAAAGACTTGGCTGAGGCAGCTTTTAGAAACTTGAAGTATAGAGAACTGGTTAGCCCCTTTAACTGAATGTTTATATTTGAACAAAATGATGGTACAAAGATAACAAATGCATGCCTTCTTTTTCTTTTTAAATTTTTTTTTTTTTTTAAATTTTTTATTATTATTTTATAGAAAATGCATGCTTGTTCATGGTTGAGTGAGTGATAATGATTTTACCTATTCGCATCTTGTGTTGGTTTGCTCTGGAAGTTCACATGGATTTTTTTTTTTGATTATCCGAAAATTTGGAGTTTTGCTCCTCTAAACCTTAGGGCACTACTAGCCCGTCTCTAGATTGTGGCACCGGAATACATCGTAGGTTAGAAGTGAAATTGGGGTTCTCCTGGAAAATTAATTCCCACGCCCACTTCGAATCTGGGACCTTGAGGGTAGCACACCTCCAAAGTCCTGGCGCTCAACCACTACGCCGTCCCTATGGGACAAAAGTTCACATAGATTGATTCCTATTTCCTGTTAACTATAGTTTTTACTCTCAATGTTAATAGATATGTTTATGTTTTTATTTAATTATTCAATTTTTCATTTGCATTTTCTATGAATGCAGACAGCATATAATGTCATTGCATACAAGCATAAACCACGCTTGCAGACTGCTGTAGAGATGTTGAAAACTACGCAGGAAATAGAGCGCAGATTGAGAGAAGTAGGCTATACTCAAACTTTTTTGTTATAATATTTTTTTTCCTAATATTTTGCTCCAATGGTCTTCACCCCATATGTTTCATTATGTTTTTTAAGCATAGATTAAGGTCTGTTTTTGCTGTTGAAGCTTTAAAATATTGTACTCTGGCTATTGACACGGTTATTTCTTAAAAGTGATTATGATCAGACATGTAATGCTTTAGCCAGGCTTAAATAGGTGTGATTAACGTAAGAATCATAAATAAGTCTAATAACTATGTTTAAGCCTCAGGCATGTTATATGATTAAACTTGTTCGGTATCTTGCAAGCTGCTATCTATCTATATATTTTAGGACAGAAGTTATCATTTTCAAGTTATTCTGTAGATCATAAAGTTTGAAGGATATATTTTTTTTTTGGATAAAAAGTCGTTTCATTGATGAAATGGAATTATAAAAGTAGGGGGAGGGCACCCTAATCCAGGAGGGTTTTTTTGTTTTCTTTTTCCCCTATTGGACAAGTGTTTATTGGGAAGAAAATGAAAGAATACAAAAGACCAACATTAGCCAGAAAAAAAAATTGGTCTAAAAAAAACAGTCCAATAGAGCCAAATTTAGATTAGCCTAACAGCAAGAAAAGGACTCTGATCTAAGAGAATAAGACCTAAGAATTATTACAAATATCTTTTGACACAAATGTCCAAAGTGAGGTTTTTTTTTTTTTTTTTTGATCAGAAACAAAATATTTCATTGATGTGTGAAATAGTTACAAAAGATGGGCATTATAGGAAACAATGCCAATTAGCTAACAAGTAACTAAGGCTATAATTACAATAAGGATGTAATCTTTTGCTCAAAATAAAGCTATATGCAAAATAGAGTCAAATAGCGAGTAACTCGATGCTTCCCTGTCATTGAAGAGTAAGTCATTTCTAGCCAGCCATAATTTCCAAAATACAGCCACAACAAAATTATGCCAAAGGGCTGATTTATCTTCATCAAAAGGATGGCCACACCACAGATAAATAAGGAGGTCGGTAGACTTGCGGGGCAGAGGGGTGGACCAACCAAATGCCTGAGAGAAGCCAATCCCAAAGAGGAGAAGCAACAGTGCATAAATGGAACAAATGAGTTTGATCCTTGTTGCTAAGTTTGCAATTCGAACACCAACCAGGAGAGATGGCTAAATCAGGGCATTTATATTGAGTTCCATGACTAGTTTCCCATATGAAAACCTAAATTTCTTGGGGCATTTTGTCTTCCAAAGTTCCACAAAGAAATCTTTATGCAAAACCGGATTAGATGATACCAGTTTCTTACTGAGAGATCGAGTAGAAAAGATGCCACTACTTTCCAACTTCCAATGCCAAGAATCCTCTGCAGTCGACGATATTGAGCTAGGCAATAATAGAGAAAGATCAGTCCAAAGTGAGGTTTAAATCTAGCTAAGGATCCAAACTCCTCCACAGAACACTCCACACCCTGTAAGATCCTGCCATTCCGAATTGAGTGAGTTAATTGGTAACTCCAAAACAAATGGTTCAAGTCCTCAGATGCCTTACTACTGAGAATACACCATTGCAGCCCCAAAACTGAAGGAAGAGTGCCTCTAAATGGAGATCCATTACACTCCATTTGTAGGTAATCTGAACAAATCATAAATCACGTTTGATGATCCCAAAACCAGAACTTCTATGTTCCGGAATTCAAATTATTCAAATGAAATTATCGATCACTTTTTTTTTAAACTGGGGTAGGAAGATTTGAACTCATGATCTCTTAGTTATCGGTTTATATATTATGCCTGTTGAGCTAAGCTCTTCTTTGTCTCAAATTATGGACCACTTGAGATCTTCCAAACATTTTGCCAAGCTAAGCCATGCCGGATGGAAAAAACTCTCAAGTCCCAATTCCCACCTCATTCAAACATTTCATGAAAGTGACTTTCACAAGGTTTGCCGTGCGATAATTCAACGGGCGTAAGTGTGTGCTCATGTCCAAGTGGTCATGGGTTCGAATCCCCCTACCTACGATTGTTATTGAACTCAAAAGAAAAAGAAAAAAAACTTTCACAAGGTTTCATCATTTTACGTCTCTTCAAGTCAAAGTGCTTGTCTAACCTATTTGTTTTGTTGATCAATTGAAGAGCCTTTATTTTTTTTAGAAGAATTGAAGAGCCTTCTTTTACTCCATGGTTGTACATTTCTTTCAATCCTTTGTTTGACACTCTTTTGTACTTTTGAATCTTGATACATTAACGAAATGCTTTCTCTCTTGTTGAAAAGAAAAAAAAGACAGTTATACCACAGAATGGAATGTAGTTTCTTATTTTCATTTGAGAATGTAATTCCGAGATACATTGCAAGAAAACACAACTTTGAAAACTAATCAGTTTTTTGAGTTGTCTTATAGATTTCCTTGCCATTGTTGATCCTACATGGGGAGGCTGATATCGTAACCGACCCATCCGTGAGTAAGATATTGTACGAGAAAGCGAGCAGTTCAGATAAGAAGATAAAACTTTATGAAGATGCGTACCATTCTCTTCTAGAAGGCGAACCAGATGAAATGATAATCCAGGTATTCGACGACATCATCTCCTGGCTGGACGAGCATTGCAAGTAACAGTTTTGATATGAACGCCATGAAGAAGAGTTTGACATTATGATATTGGCTCACAACATCAGGAAGCTGTTGAAGTAATGTATTAATAACTTTTTTATTCTGTTTTTGGATATAATGTATTAATAACTATTTTTTTATAAATAATTGTATTAATAACTATTGATTGAACATGCAGACGCTTTGAAATTAGACATTACATGGCTCAATAAATCTCACTTGATTTTGGGTGAAAGTTGGAGAATATGAGTTCAAGAACCAGCCACAAGCTATTGAAGGGGTTTTCTATATTTCATAACTAGAAACTATAATGTTTTTTTTTTCATAAATTTTTTATGGTAAATATATTTTTACTTGAGGGTTAAAATTGTAAAAAAAATTTAAGTTGGTTGTGATACTTTATCTAAGTTTATGGTGCCTTGATTGGATCATGAATCAAGTTTTTTAGGCTGAACTTGATGGGCCTTGACATTGAATGGCCTCCAATCCAATTTATGTTGGGAAATTGTGGTGGATGTCCTTTTTCTTTCTACCTTTAAATTGGAAAAATGCCTCAAATTTTAGATAGACTTTATTTTAGGCGTAATTTTCACGAAATTGTTTTTCCATTTTGTTCAATTATCAAAGCTAATTTTTCCATCCTTAGATTATGAATTTAAAAACTCTAGATCTTGTCATCTCACAATAACAAAAACAAATCTTAGCTTTTGATTCTAAATCTTAGAATACTTTTCAAAAACTCATACATGTATTAGCTAATTTTGGATGTAGAAGTAACTTATGGAGGTTAGAGATATTAAAAATACTCTAACCGTTAGATCTCAATTTTTACTCGTGTGGATGATTGTGGAAGATAACATTTTCAATGAAAAATAACAGTCTCGATATATATAACTCTTCTGGTATCTTGTACAACTTAGTAACCATATAGGTTCGAATACTCCCTCCTCCAATATTGATGTATCAATATATATATACACACACACATCAATATTGGGGGAGGGGGTATTCGAACCTATAATCTCATGGTTATTAAGTTGTACAAGATGCCAGTAGAGTTATATTTTTGTTGGCAACAGTCTCGATATTATATACTGAGAATAATTTTAAAAACTGATCCACAAAGCTACCAATAAAATTTTAATAAATGAGTAATATTTGGGATCAACCATTACCTAAATTGTGCTTGACATAATTGGCGTTGACTTCACATGAATCACACGGACCATGAAATAAACTAGTTAGGATTTCAACCATTATAGAGTGATCTAGTAGTCAAGTGAGTCTTGAAGAACTAAGAGGTAAAGAGTTCAATTTATGGGAACTACCTACCTAAAAATTATTTTTCTATAAACTTCATTAACATCTAAATGTTGTAGGGTCCGGCCGAATGTCTTTTGAATATCAAAAAAAAAAAAAAGAAAAAAAAAAGAAGGAAGTTGAGACTTCATCATTCTTATTTATTGGCAATGTATATCTATAACGAACCTAAATAAAAATGAACTTTTAAATTGTGTTAGGTTTGCTATTATTTTGTTCAGATAATTAATTGCCCCTAAAAATAAACACATTACCAAAATTGTATCATAAACTATTTAATTCAACAAAATTTAGATATAAATTGCTTGAAGTCTTTAGCATTTACTTTTTCATCACAATGAAGTAATTTTTTTAGTTCAATCAGTGAAAAATATCAAGTAAATTCTCAAAGAACCATAGTATTATCACGTCCCTTATTACAAAATTTAAATTGAATAAGCACCAAGAAATAACCGCCCTATTTATTAATATATTTCTGTAGTATAAATATACTTTCTACAACAACTCATCACTCATGTAATAAAGCTATTAAAGAAAAAAAGAAAAGGAAAAGGGAAAAAAACGCCACCTAACAAATCTAACATACAAACATACCACCAACAATCATGATGACAGTTCCTTGAAATCTATAAACCTGAAAATTTGAACTTGTATAACAATGCTTCTACATTGGTAATCATAAATTCTCATCTATGTTCATTGTCAATTCTCGAAGTTCTGACCACAGTATCCTTTTCATCATCGAGTATTTCATGATCTGAAGGCATCGAATCGGTTTTATTTTCTGGGGTCTCGTCTACTGGTTCATGATCCTCCAAAGACCTGTCTATATCAGAAACTTCTACATCTTCAGCTAGTTGACGTTGAGATGATGCTTGTTCAGTAACGTGGCTTAGTTCTTGTACTGACAAAGTTTCATTATCTGTGTCATGTTCCTGATTGAGAACAGTATCAACGTTTTCACTTTCTCCCTGCATTCCACTGCTGTCGCTAATTAAATCTGCATCTGAAGATCTCTGATCTGTTGGAGATATAGACATCGATACCTCTTCAGTCGTTTCTTCATGTTCGATAATCTCGGCCTTCAATTCATCGATCGGAAGGGAAGTGAAGCCTTCCATGTTACCAATAGGACTGCTACTTTCAAGAACTTTGGAGGCATCAGTTTCATGAGATTCTGCAACATTATCAACTATTGTTTCTCGTGTAGAAGCAGGAAAAGACTGGAAGGTATCCCAATCATCTTCGTCTTCGTCTTCATCTTCAACCTCATCCCCATCACTGACACTCGCAGAATTGATTTCAGTGTTGGCCTCAGTCGTATGCGGTGGGAAAATTTTCTCTCTATTCACTTCTAGTGCTGGTGCTTTGATCTCCAGCATTGGTGTTGAGAGACTCTTCTGAGTTGGATGTTGATCTTGTGTGACAGAAGCACGGATTATCCCCTAAAACAAGATCATTACGAGTGTTAGTGAAAAAAAATGTCAACTAAGTAAAATCTGTTTCACATTGAATATTTAAATACCGTAAAGCTTCTGGTCAATTTTTTTTTTTTTTTTAATGAGAATTTCTGGTCAATATTTTTAAGTGCATATATTAAGTCCAATTCTTTAAAAACATAGAAATATGCACCTTTATTTCAAGAAAAAAAAAGGGGAAAAGAAAAAGAAATATGCACCCCATTCATGAACGCAATTGTGGATACCATACTTGAAGAACCAAAATAATCCAACTGATCATACCATACCTTTTCAGAAAAGGCCGACAATGCATATTTGATAGTAAACTTAATATTGATTATTACATTACACGAACAGGAACAAATAGAACGAATCTATTCTTTATGAAAGATAGATGATATATATATATATATATATATATATAAAGAGAGAGAATCAAAACCATCTTTAAGAAGAGCTAAATTTACAGGGACGCGTGTTGACAGCGTGTTGCTTTCATGTCAGAATTTAGATGCAAACATACTTTTGCAAAAAAGATTCGCTCTTGTCCACATAATTACACACCGTAACAAGGTGTCCATAGAAAAAGGATACATGTATGGAAAAAAAATTCAAAGACATTACCTGTAGTTGTTGCCGATGCATCACTGGCATTGACAATATGGCATCCTTAAAAATGACAGCAGAGGAAGGTATCTGAGCAAGATGAGATACAAGCTTTATTGCTGCACTTCTCAACTCATCGAGTTCCTGTCATTAAGTAACATTAACCAATCAGAGAAGAAAAAATCTTCAAGCTAGAACTTCAAACTTGGCTGAATCAGTTTGGTTACCTTAAGATTAGAACCTGAAGATGCAGTTAAAACCATGACTACGGCTTCTAAAAGCAGATTCATAAAAGTTTTCTGGGATTCACCAACAAAGGACGAAGTTTGTAGAATCACTAAGAATCTCAGGCACTCAACAGCAATCGCCATTGATTCTTTAGTTATTGGTTCCTGCTAAGACGAGTAGGAAAGAGCTCATATCATTGAGTGTGGGATCTAGTCAATTATGAACGATAAAATACTAGAGGAATCTTGCGTTAGTCTTTTATAAAGGTTTTCCTCTTCATTATACTCCAAAAAGATTTATAATCGAAGCCAATTATAAACGTTTTTCCTCTTCATTATACTCAGAAAAAGAGCTTCCTTCTTTCAGAGTCAAATTCAGATACTGTAGAGTGTAGAGGAATCTTGTGTTCCTCTTTGGGCTAATTTAACAAATCTGTTAGAGTCGCCCACTAAAGGTTCTAAGCTGCAACAATCTTTAATATGAGCAAGGAAGAATCTAATTCTCTGATTCTGACATTAGAGCAGGTTGATCAGTTTGTAGAGGATTCATTTGCAGAAGCTTTCAAAAATTATTTTCAAATGAAGTTAATGAGCAAGGTGTCGTTGAGTCCGGTGGAGTAATTTAACAAGAGATTTCTCCCCAAATTCAATCCAGATTTATTTCTCTTGTTGAGGTTTTATGAATTGCAGATGCAAACAATTCCCATTATTTCACCGATATTTAAAGCTCTTTAGTGTTCTTCTTGTTTTCTTAGTAATATAACTCTTCTGATGGAGCAGTCACCAAATCTAGGGTCCTTGAAGATGTCCATGATGCAGTTTTTAAAAAGAGGCTTGTTTTTTTTGTCTGCAGTTCATCTTCCTCTCGCTTCCTCTTCATGTGGTTTTGTTAGCCAATGTGTGGATCAGTTTTTGTTCAACCTCTTCTTCAAGTTCGTTTTCTTTGTTGAACAATGTTTTTTAGCTCTAATGTCAGTATATTGAAGCATCTTTTCAATGTTTGGTCACCTACTTTTGAAAGAAGAGGAATCAAGAAGATTTTTTTTTTTTCCGGAAAGAGAAACATTTTCATTAATGAATAGAATAAGGGAGAAAACTACAAGCACCAATAGGTGATTACATGAAAGATCACCTATAGAAGTTGTATTTGAGCTCTCTATCAAAGCCTTTTGCTGGATTTTATCAAAGCCCTTTTCTGGATTTGTTTCTTCCTTACGCCTTTGTTGTGTTTGTTTTCTCGTTTTTGTTGTTTTCGTCCTTCATGAAAGTTCTATTCTTTGAGCAATAGTCTCTATTTTTTGAATGAAAAATTTTGTTTCTTGTTCAAAAAAGAAAAGAAAAATATAAGGTCATAATTGAAGTATTATTAGTTTATGTACTATAATTGTAAGACACAGGCTCCCTTTTAACGACAAGCTTGGAACCTAATTCGTGGAATGGAAATTTAAGTTTGAATTTGTTATGCAGCCAACGTTAGAACCGGTCAAATTACACTAAAAAAATGAAATACAGAATAAAATACCTTCAGAATCATATCGATTGTCGTCAAAACATCACCAATGAGTTCCCCAACAAAGAATAGAAGGAAAGTTTTTTCTTCGTTATTTGTGAAACTTTGTGTCGTGCCTTTTAGTACTTGCAACCCAATTGCCTGAACCTGTGGTACAGAAGCTTCCATCATCCACTTTTCTTCAATTGTAATTTAGTCAACTGTTGCAGAAATTCACTTTGGATAAAGTTTACCTGTGAATTTGAATCATGAAGTACTTTTCTGATGCATTCACCTCCATATTTGAAAACAGAAAAACATACTTTCTCCATCTCTATATCCGCTTCAAGACACCCAGCAAAATAAACCAGCTTTCCCAGTGAAATAATTTTTTCTAGAGAGAAAGCAAGCTTTACTTGCAGTAGTCTCTGGAGCTTGGAGCTTTTGTTCTTAACCAGATGAATACCCTCAACACAATTGTTGCATAAATCCACTACCAAATTCATACAAGTTCCAAGAAGTATTATAGAATGAAGATTATTCTCACTAAGCTTGGTTCTATCTGCAACATGAATATTTTTACATTTAATCAACCCTTTTATAAAAAAAAGTCTCCAATTCAAATTACTAGGCTTTATAAGGTAAAAATTAAAAACAAAGTTCAATCTTAAGAACCGATTTTAGCAAGAGGAAAACAGATTCATAATTGTCAAATCAATGAGGCATTCATTTAACCTCTATTTTTCAAGAAGGAAAGAAAGAACCTAGATAAAGATCAGAGAGTTTACCACTCTCCTCGGGTCAACTATCTCTACGATACTTACATTCATCATAACTCATAAGGTAGTGAGTTTGGAATGCCTTTTAAAAAACTATATTTCAAAAGAAAGCACATATTCTGTAAACACTTTTGCAAAATACTACATAAAGGAAAAAGGAGATTTGGAAATAAAAATACTTTAACAACCTTAACAATGAATTATAACTTCCCAAAGCTTACCTTGGATAAGCTTCTCTAATACATGGCCAAAGGAGCTAATAAAATCATTTACTTTAGACAAGCAGATTTCAGTGGCTGCGTCCCTGAAGTACTTAAGTCCAGTTGAGAAAAAGACCATCAATAAAGATAGTATTTGTTTCTGCATGCCAAAAGAATAAACAAATGAAAATGCAATTCAATCAGTCGACATCGAACAAATTATAAGAGAAATTTTCTGACACTTGGGGAATCTTTGCCCAACAAATTATTAATGAAAAGAGCGCATTTAATCACATAAACCCATTTATATGAAATAGAATACTGAACTAGATAGGACTTATAATAAAGTAACTGATAATAATGTAAATATCCTAAAGATATTAAGTTCCTAATATAATTTATTTTTAACATAAAGTAACTTCGTTTGGAATATAGAAATTGTCGATGCATCCCTTAAGAACTTCATTTCTAACTTTACACACCATATATCCACTAACCCACCTTAAATTCAAAACGCTGCATGAGTGCCTTTACTGTGATAAACAATGATGATATCAAATCCTCCCAATTTGGATGATCTAACTGTCTAGCATTCATACTGAACAAGAGGATGAAATATATCATCAGTCTGGCAACAATGATAAATTTATTTACACTTCAATAAGATTATAGTGTACTATTTCAGATCACCTCTGATACATTTGAGAAAGGAAAGCAAGACATAATTCAAATGCCAGATAAGCAAAACCTTCCGTTTGAAGATAACTTTCAGGGCAGTTCTGAACAATCTGAATGAAAAGGCCACGAAAGACTTGGCATGAATAGTCCACATATTTTGAAGAGACAAAGAAGTAACAACCTTGAAGTTAGCATTACTAACCCTTATCCACAAAGAACTTTTTCGTGAGAAACAAAAAAATTATATCAACAACGCTTACAATTGAACATTGTCTATAAAGAGCGATACTTACCTAAGGGTACCCACCTTTAGAACCACATGTTTTTACTTTTTTGCATTTCTCTCTCCACTTTAGCATTTCTCTCTCAATCAATCAAAGTCAATTTTTTTAAAAAAAGTAAAAACATGTGATACTAAGGTGAGTAAGTATTTCCAAAATAGTTACCCAACCTTATGTAGTATTGCTCTTATCAGTTATAAGTCTTAAGAAAATAGTTCTATTTTTTCTTTTATCAGACATGACCTACAAAATTTCCTACTAAGGATAAGTGCATAGTCTTAATTTTCACCATCAGTCTGTGCTGTTAAGGCGAACAAACAATAATTTCCATATTCAAAATAGTCAACTTGGAAAAGCATAATGATTTTTACCTGGGACAGCACAGACACTGCAAGAGAATTCCAAGAGATATCCAAGAACGTATGGTATGAGAAAACCTACATGCGATGGTCAGTAGCACGTGATAAGAAAATTGATTCTTAATCATAAGTGAATCTCATAGGGAGCAAAAATAATTTAGTAAGAGAAAATGAAAATCTACATGTTGTAATCAAACAGCACAGGATGAGAAATCATTGGATAATCATAACTATTGATATAGTTAAATCATGTTAAATCACCAATTAGCTAAAATATTTAAGTTGATGGATTATGGTAAATTTAATAATACCAACACTTTAATACTCGCTTAGAAATTTGAAAAAATCTCAACAAGCAGAAAACCAATATTAATTGGGAGGAAACGATTTTACATTGGAGACAAGATCACTTGCTTTGATACAATGCTTGAAAACTCAATAACATCTCTTCATATAATTAAATTTACTCCAACTTATCAGCTTAAGTTTTTGAGTTGATCATTGATTTAACATGATATCAAAGCAAGACGTCTGGTGAAATCCTTGCCGAGTCGTTTCATCCCCAGTTAATATTGATTTCTATTTTAGTTTCTCAAAAAAAAATATATTGATTTCTATTTGTTGGACATTTTTAAATTTTTAAGTCCACGAGAGAGGCGGAGAGTGTTGGTTGATATGATTAAATTTTTCCTAACCTGCTTAAGTTTTTTGGTTTATTGGTGATTTATAACAAGATTCAATATGGTAACAGAGTAGGAGGTGTTGTGTCCAAACCCTTGCCAAGGAGTTTCATTCCCAATTAACATAGTTCACTTGTTGGGTGTTTTCAAATTTCCAAACCCACAAGTGAGGGAAGTGTTAGTTGATATAATTGAATCTACCCCAACCTATCAACTTTAACTTTTGGGTGGATTGGTGATTAAACATGACTCAACAAACATCATTAGAGGGATAAAAGGAACAAGTATAGAATGCACCTGAAGAAGTTCTATGCAGATATCGACCGTCAGAAACCCTGCACTGCAAAATCTTACCGTCGATAAAGATTGGAAAACGGGCAGTACAATTTCATAGAGTTTAAGTTCTATAAGATTGTTAGTTTCCTTTGGAATGTCATCAACCACACTTGCTGTTGTAGAAGGCGATGGTATCGTTTGTTCCCCAAGGGGATGGTGTCCATGAAACAAAGAAAAAAGAGCAAAACTCCATAGAAATCGATATTCATTAGAATTCAGTTCAACCATGCTGTATCCAGATAAAAAGTTGCTTTCTGATTCATTATTTATAAACGAACTTGCAATCCCATCAAGGTTCACTGGAATTGCGTCCAGTGCAATGGCCTGCAGAATAACTGGCCAAGATTCTTCTAATGAAGGCTGTAACTTTGAAATAACCAAAGGTGATTGAATTCCCTCAAGAAATGGATTCCACTGCAAGATATTTCGCAAAGGAATGAGTTAGAGAAAAGAAACAAAAAATATAATCAGCAAATAGTAAACTAGTTTAATATCATATTCCTCACTTTTTTCCTAGGATGCAAGAATAAGCAGGTATGGCTGTAATCCATCAGAACACCAATCCAGTACTTTCCCAATAAAGTTGAATTCATTGAAAACCATGGTAACAAGGCTAGATACTCATTTGGAACTTCACTCTGATGTCTTCTCAAAAGTGAATACGTGTAACATTTGAGAAAGGCATGTGCAGCCAGAAGTCTAACTTTAATCTGTTCGATAGTTCATAAATTCTTAGTAAAAGATATTGTAGATTAAAAAATGATATTGATCTTTTTGCTTTAATGAAGCAACGATTCCTATAAATTTGTAACAATTTAACCTAGTGTGTAATAACTTAGTTCTATTGTGAACATAAATTACATCAAAATGAAGCACCAATGTTTATTCGGTAGCAATTTAGTCTTAGTTTAAAATTTTAATCTCTAATCACTTTATTGATTTACATAAATGATGGTCAATTTTAACACTATTTTCATGATAACGACTAAATAAAAAAATTGTTTATTTTGATTTGAATATGGTACATGAACTAAATTGTTACAAATTTGAAAGCACTGAAAATAATTACAAACTAAAGTTTAGAGACTAAATTATTACTTTAATGAAAGGATAGAGACCAAAACTATTTTTTAACCAATATTATATATGAAGAAAAGAAAAAGAACAATTGAATATACCTTGAATGAGACCCATTCAGCAAAAGAGGGATAATAAAGTTCCTTGAAATCATTCAATAGCCGTGATATCAATGAAAAGATGCGCTTAACAGCACCTTGATCGCCATCAATTATTCCACTCGTGAGGATCTATATGAGAGCCCGTTAACTTGTCATGAAGTAAATTTCAAAGATGATGTAGAAGATGTGAATGTTCTAACCTTAGTGGCTAGCAACAGTCCTGACTCCAAAAGAATTGGGTTAGAAGATGTATCTAAGGCAGAGCGAACTGCAGATACTAGCTGGGCCTATAATTCAAATGAAAAATAGGACTTCATATGATCAATGAATAACCAATCACTTCGAGGAAAATTATTTCTTAATGGTTTATAATAATGAGTGACATCATCAAATGCTAATGTTGAAATGGTCCGAATATGTGTGCACGTGCACGTGTATGGAGACTCAGAGAGAGAAACAGAGAAAGTAACAGAAAGAGAAGCACCTGATATTGCTCCAATAGAAGGTGATCTGGAAGCTCAGGATCAGCAACATGTTCAAACTATAATCATAAAACACAAGATATACAACAATCTCAAAAAAAGAAATCAAAAGGAATTAATAGGGGACTAAATTTTATTCTTGTAAACCCATTGATTCAAGAAATACATGTGTGTGCATGCACACGTAGAAGAAAAAAGAATTAATGGGACTAAATTTTATTCTTGATGATCAAGGTCAGTAGAACTTTTGTACAACCAAGGATAGTACAAAACCCTAATAGGTTTACAAGAATAAATAGTATAACATAAACCAAGGGAAAAAAATGATCTGACTGCATGTGGCAAACATCTCTATGCAAGGTGTCGTTTTTATTTTAATATAAGAGTAAATTTTACATCACACAGAAAGAGAGATAAAAAAAGTGCATTTGACATGTAAAGTTGTAAACTTACCTTATCAATAATCGAACTTAGGAGCCCAACACCAATTGGCTTCATAGTTTCGAATTGAATTGTGCTAATCTATAACCAAGAAGTTCAATTATTAGATCTACTTAAGACATAAATTCAAAGTAGCATATCATATATACGAAACCTCATATTTAGCACCTGGTAAGCAAGTGAAATAAGCTCTTGTACATGAAGGACTAGCCAATAACCAGAGCCAGGCCCATTGGCCAATTGGTTCCTTGCTAAATAAAGATCAAAATGAGCTGCATCCTTTCCAACTGCACTAGGTAGATGACTGAGACACCTGTAAAACAAGCAAATTTCATGTTAATTTGATCAAAACAAAATTAACAGTATGCAGTAACTAATAATTATAATTTTTTCATGGATCACTAACTAAAGAAATGCCCTGGGGCAAGTGATGTAATTATTCTCAGTGAAAAGATACTCAAATTTTCTAATAGATTTGATGGGGTGAAAAGGCAAATAAACACATAACAAAACAAATAAATTCTCCTTTCATTTCTTTTTAATTCTGAAGATATCTAAGCAGTGTGCATCAAAAATTGTAATTAGAAAATGTGCATAAAAAATTGTAAATTAGAAAACGTAAAGGCACATACTTAGCAGCAAAAACTCTAGTTCGATATCTAAGGTGTTTATCCCTTTGGGTTATTATATTGGAAGGCTCTAAAGCATGTCCTGGTATTGGAACTCTGTTATGGCTAGAAACCATATTCTCATCATCACCTACAATGTTCAACTTTGTGTCGCCATCTAGAGCATTTGAAGGATCAGTTTCTGAGTTAGAATTATACTGGATATTTCTCCTTGTCGATGTAGCAAGAACCTGATTAGTACAAGAGAAAGAGGGGAGCCCATTATTTGAATATTAGCCCTTGCATGACGATGTATATAAGTCAATTAGATTACTTCAATGGTTTTTGAATAGAAGATGACTGAAAAAGAATATCGCATGAATTTGAGCAAGTAAAAGAACTTACAAGACTTCTACATATTGTTATCCAGTGAGAGGGGTGTGAAGGGCACGAAGCATAAAGTAAGCGCATGATTGTGGTCTGCACCATATTTACAATGCTGAAAAAGTCACAAAACAATAATCAGGAATCAAAGGAGTCAGTAACATTTGATATCTATTTTTCCACATTCATATTCTATATGGAATATTTTATGTTTGTTTTGTATTTAAGAGGTTGTGTTATCCTTAACAAAATAAAATTAAAAAAAAGGATCGCCCCTATTCCTTTGAACTATTCATATGATATGCCTGTTTTCGAATTCTTTGTTTCTTATCAAAACAAAAGTAGGACATACATTATGTCTTTTTGGAAGTCTCTGAATTTTGCTAGAACAAAAGAAATCTTACAACTAAACTATTTCTTACAAATACATCAAGGACTGACTGTGTTACGATAGTAAATTAAATAAGAAAGAAATCCAAATATTAAAAAATAAATTAACAATCACATAAAAAGCCTATAACAAAACAGATATTCATGGAACAATTTGCACAGAAAAGCTGAGATTCTTTTCAGTTAGATGGTTTTTTTTATAGATTTAAGTTGTTTTTTCGCTCATCCCTTGTATTTGTAATCTGACTGTTCAATAAGCATACATATCATAACTAAACATAAGAGGCAAAACAAGAATTCACACTTGGAACAAAATCAATAAAAACACTGACCCTCAAAGTTTAGACAACGTGAAGAAATTCGCTTACTCTGTATCAGTTTCTTCATCCAACATATGAAATAAACTCTCTTCTATTTGTTCATCAATAATGGGAACCTAAAATGAATACATGATCTAAGACATAAGTTTTATGAGGGATGCAAACCAGCTATCAAAATCGGAGAAGAAAATAAAATTGTGTTAAGTAGATAAAAAAAACAATAACGACATACTGGATCCTTTTCAATAAGATGTTGAAGAGTAGATACAGCAAGATGTCTTAATGTTGGCTGCATTCTCAAAAAAACTTGTGTGAATGAGAGAGAGAAGACTATCTTATTTATCAAGTTTTAACTTTTTTACAAAGGAGAGAGAGAAGATTATGAAAGTGCTTGAATCTTAGACAAGAAATTAGGAAGCTCATTTCATAATCGGAAGGGACAAAACCTGTTTAGAGACTAATGTTGGGAGAAGAACTTGCAGGTGGGAGTGAACAGAAACAGCTTGTGGAGCAAACAAAACAAGTTGTTGTGTAAAGCGGACACTCCTGCAGCAATAGCATGTGCCAGATTATCATTACCAACAAAAAGAAGCAAACTTGAAATGGAAAAGAATAAAACTGTTTAATTTTGTCCAAAGTTAATTGAATATGAATTTGATCAGTTTGGATGTCAGATATGTTCATGTTACAATGTTTTCCACGTGATTTGCCAAATGGATTCAAAATTGACATAGATATAGAACTGAATTAAACTTTCTAATACAAGAATGTGGGTGTGTGGAGGTGGGGGTGGGGGTGGGGAGTAGAAATTCAGCTTACTCAAGCATGATTGATGCTTCTTGCCAAGAGCTTATCTCTGCAACAACGGACTGAGTAACAACCATAATAAATAAATAGTTTATTAGTTCTGATAGAATGTTTAGAAATAAATAAAGGTCATTCTGTGTAGCTCTTGTTCAATCAGCATAAAACATAGAAAATGATTGTAAAATCTGAAGACTAGATTCCGAAAATACTTGCATAGTCAAGTAATTTTTCAATTTTATGGCACAATTCATTCATAACCTTAAATTTGCGCTTTTACAAGAAACTGTTGAATCCCAAAATAAAAAAAATGTAAGTATGTAGACTCTCTCTGAATGGCTAATATTCAAATAAGAAATTTTGAACGTGAGGGTGGTGCTGCATGTATAAAGCTAACAAATAGGATCCAATTCATCTCCCCTTTTGTCCAACGGTATCTGCACTTGGCGTAGACTTCGGGAAATTTTTTGGAGTAGCGTTCTTCTCTCTGGTGTATAACAGATTTTTTTTACCAAAGGCATCATAGTTGAAAAAAAAACCCTCAAGCTTGGGTGAGTATTTTGGTCGTAAAGTGTGGCTGTAAAGAAATGATAATCAATTCTCGAAATTGGGATGTAATTGTTTTGTCATGCTTCTACCCATTGTTTTTTTTGTCTTCATATGTATGCATGTCCGGACTATTAGTAGCTTTAAATAACTTCACTTCCCGTTATTTTCTATATTTAAGTAGGATAGTTTTTCTAGATTTTATTCCTATTTTGTAGGATTATGTGAGATTAGGAAACCTTGTATTTTGTATATATAGATGACATTCTATCAAAGAAAAAAAAAATAAAAAATAAGGTTTCTACATAAGATTTATAAGATAATTTGTTTTAAAAGTCGCCATGATTGTTCCTTTCTTATCCTCTATAAGCTATGTCTACGAACTACTTTTGAGTTGGCTATGAGTAGATCTTCGAAGACAAGAATGAAGGATTGAAAACTTCCTGGAGGAGAGCAGAGTACCAGCTTCCTTTGCAGCTACCATTTCTTCTTATGTTCTATAAATCAAATAATGTATCTTTATCCGCATTGTTGAGAGAATAGCTTTTCTCCTTTATTTTCTTATTTTAAGCCTTCCACCAATAAATATTCTAGCTTCAAATAAAATAAAATGTAACCAACTAACTTGGACAAAGTAGTTGAATAACTTGAATGGCTGGTAATACCTTGCAACGTGAAAAGAAAATGCTTCCTGGAGCCAGTTCAGGACCAAGAACAGCAACAATAGCATTTATTAGGCGACCAACTCCTAGCTGAAGATCAATTAATCCATTCTCATTGGATAGAAGGATATCCAGTGCAAGGCCGAGAGTTGCCTAAAAGAAATCGAGACCAAAATTGTATGGAAGAAAATATCAGCCATTCAGATAGTTTAGCATACTGCAAAAAAAAAGAAAATGGAAATATCACAAAACCAACGGAACTAATAGTTCAATGCCCAATTAATAAGTATCATAGCACCAAATGAGAGAATCAATATCATAATTTAATATTTCTTTGGATATGTAAATAATATCAGAAATATAGAATAGTATAATTAACATGAGGGTGAGAAGAATCAATATCAGAATTTAAAATTTCTTTGGATAGTTAGGTAGTTAATTACTGAAACGCTTATAATTTTTCAAAAACAATTACTGAAATGCTTATAATTTTTCAAAAACAATTACTGAAACGCTTATAATTCCCAACTGGTTCCATAACTGTTTGTAGATATTACACTAGAGAGATCGAGTTAGTTATAGGAACGGTCAAACAGCTTGACTACCTATTTAACTGTCAGGCTGTTTTTAATAGCCTGAGTCAACAAAATCTGCAGCATTCTGAATTTCTGTAAATAAACAGCTACAGTTCTTCCCCCTGAGAATCCAGCATCAATTTTCATCAACTTCAATTATCATTTTAGTTTGATCCCTCTCACTAGGAACTAAGCAAGCACTCATTCTGAATTCTGAACTTCATTTGAAGAGACTTACTCTCCTTTTTTAAATGAAAAACTAAACTTTAATAATGGTAAATGAAAGAACACAAACAGTGAACTTGAGCCCACAACAAAAGAAGCAAAAAAGAAGAAGAAAAAAAGAAAAGAAAATTAAGATCAACAAAAATACAAAAATTAAAGGCCAAATAAAGAGGAAAAAAGGCAGTGCGAAGTTAAAATGTAACCGAATTCAGCTTCAAATATGAAGATTTCAAAGTTTTAAATTTCTCAAATCATAAATGGATGACCTGAACTTGGGACACATAGGACAAGCCAGCAGCTTCAATAGTCAAAAGAAGTCCATGCAAAGACCATGTCTGCAAACTGGTAATCGAACTCCGAGCAAGCATGGAAATTGAATTCACTGTTGCAGTAACTAATGTTGACAGAGCCATCCCTCCTGCACTGAAGGTAAATGAAAAGGCATAGGTGAGAAGAATAATTGACAAATAAGTACACAAGAATAAATAGAAATACTTTCTTTTCACAAACTGGGATGAAAAGGAAGAAAAAAATTATAAGGATATAAACTGGGAGTGAAATGAAAACAAAAACAACCAAACGAATAAAGTGTTCAATCATGTTAATCCATAAGAGGGTAAAAAAAACGACTAAGAAGAAACGAAAACATCTAAAAGCAAGTAAATATTGAGAAAAGAAAATGATCATTTAACTATCAACCTTCTGTGTATGCAACCAAGTGCCAAAGCTATTGATCCGGCATAAGTAGAGTCTGTCATTCCATTTAGGTCGCCAAGTAGTGATCTAATCTGTTAATATAGTACGCAATGATAACACTGATATACAACAAAACTTGAAGAAAAAAAATGATGACGAGGATAAATGTTAGATCCCTAAGGAGTGGTAGTTTTGGGGATATTAATAATATGTGTATAGTGGAGCGAAGCTCCATTTCCCGATAAAATATATGTGTGTGTGTGCGCGCGCAAGGGCAAAATGTAATTAGTCATTAGTGTCTTTGTATAAATAGGAGAGTTACGGTCTTTGGAAAAGGGGGAAATATTTTAGTATTGTCTTGGAGAAGACTTGGAGAGAGTAGCCCTCTCGAAAGGCTACGGTACGGTATTGTAACCTCTATCTATTATATCTCAATATAGTGTTCTTGTGTATTTATTGGTGTTAGTTCTCTTGTGTATGTTAAGGATATTGAGATATGACAGATAGAGGTTACAATATCATACTGTATTAAGGCTATTGGTGTCTTAACAATAAATTAGAAATAAAAGAAGAATGCCACCTTTCTAGCATAATCCTTAATACAAAGAGAGTAGTTTATGCGTGTGAATTGAAAAGGAGTATACCATTCTTGCACTGAAAATGTCATTCCCAAGACGGGCCAATAACCCAAGGCCTTCAGCAGCAGCTCTACGTTGTGATTCACAAAGGTCTCCAGCAGCCAGAATATTCTGTTCAAATCAATATCTTTATGAGAAAAAAAAGGAAGTAACATGTAAAAAGAATCATTATTAATCATAGGAATGTAACACAACTAAAAAAAAATTACCTGAAAAATACCCTGGGCAGAATTTAAAATCTCAAGGCGTACAGGTGGCACACACAAAGATAGAAGGGCCTGACAAAAATTATTGGTCCATTTGTAAATCTCACGATCTCAAAAAACTACAGTCTACACCCACAAATAAGAGAACATAACCATTACCTTGAAACCGGCAAGCAGCCCCACACATATATTAGTGACGCTGGCAGAATGCCATGACTGTTTCTTTCCAGCTTTCATACACTGCTCCATAACTCCAAGAAGACACAGCATTCCACTACTGTCCTGGTTTTATTTATACAATCATGTTAATAACATAAGGAAACGCGAATGCCATATTTTTGGAAAACACATTTGAAGATCCAAATCGAATTCTGACAATTCAAACCTGACAAGCAAAGATAACCCCAAAGCAAAGTAGCATCTGGTTCACCAATTTTTTGTTTATTGTCTCTGGCTTCATATTCAAAATAAAATCACGGTGTGAAGAATGAAGATCAAAGAGGCAAGAATAATGAAGGGGAAATCAAGAAATAATAAAAATAAAAAAAGAAGAAGAAAAAAATTCAAAGCTATTATTGAGCTTCCATGATAGAAGTATTTGGTAACTGGAATCTACTCAAATGTTTTTTAATTGATCATGAAATAGAAAATGCAATTTTCTTATAAGAATGGTTCATGGGTACACCTGAGATCCTGAGATAGCCTTGGACTAGTTCTTGAGACTAATTTCTCAAAGAATCAATCACAAATTATATTTATTAAGAATGAATCAAAACATATGTTTAGAAGAGAGATGGACTCGTATTTATAGAAGATTAAGAGAATTGCCCAAATACTGTCCCCAAGGGGCACAGTGGTTGAAAACTTGGGCTTTGAAGATATGCTCCTCTCAAGGTCTAAGGTTCGAGACTCACCTGTGACATTACTCCTTCGATGTCTCCCGATGCTAGGCCTAAGGACGGGCGTGGTTACCCTTGTTTCAAAAAAAAAAAAAAATTGCCCAAATACCCCTAATATCATATTACACCATTCTATCCTTCCAAAAGAAAAACTCGTCTTCGAGTTTCATATTTTCTTCTTGGCAAGTTGTCATTTTTTATCGGCTTCTTGTAGCTCAGTTAGCTTGGTGACTTTGCATTTTTGCCCTCAGTCATTTGCTTCCCTCAGTATATTTGGCAATGTTGTTCAGCCGGGTCTCGTCCTTGAAGTAGTAGCTTGAAGATTTTTGGATGAATGTTTCTCTTTTTGCTATGCTTGGCTCCTCCGTTTTTTTGTTGTTTTTGTGCATGTGCTGCAGTTGTTTATCTTCATTATGTTGTCTTTTTTTATCTGCTTTTTCATTTTTATCTCTTTGTTTTCCTCCCTCTTTTTGAAGTTTGTAACTGAAGCTTTTGCTTCTTTCATCCTATGCTCTCCTAATATCCCCTTAAAAAAAAAATTGGATTTTCTAGAATTAAACTAATTGAAATGATTCATGGGTACACCCAGGATGTCTTACTAGAAATATATATATATAAAAGATTGCAAACATGCTAAAGTTAAAAACAAGAAGGATGAAGATTATTACTATTCTTTCGTTGTCATTTGTATGAATTGAGTTTCTTTCAGACCATCTATGCTTTCAGTTGTTACTTAATTTTTTTTTTTTAAAACATGCTTTTAATACTCTTTTTGAAGTTTGTACCCTTCGAACATTTGAAAAGTTTGTATCTTCATTTTTTTTAAAAAAAGAAAGGACAAGAGGACAGTATTAATTACCTGAGCAAAATTTGAAACCTCATCTTCCCATATTGACGGAAATAGCCCATCTTTTCCCCCTTGAAAAGCACGAAGCTCATCCTCGAATGAATCCCTAAGTGAACAGATAAAAGGGAGAAATCTGTTGAAGGACGGCCCTAAAACTAATTTCGTTTTTTCTTTCTCTTTTTTATTTTTCTCGTGTCCTTTTGATGGTGTAGCTGGAAGGTTAAATCATTCAAAAAGGCATGCAAGAATTCAACCTAATCAAACGTGCAAAAAAATATACAGGGAACCTATATAACAAAAGCTCCAAAATATAGCAAGAAAAGCTACAGCAGAAATTAATCTTTATCACCTCCCAGGAATCCAAGGACCCAACCATGCATCTCGTCTGTCAAGTAGTAACCTCAAGCACGAGCTTTCTTCATATCCAGAAGCATCCCTTTTGATTTAACCAAACAAGCAGGAGCAAACGGTCATATCAATAATACTGAAATGAAAATTTTAAACTAAAGAGGCAAAATGATAACGTCGCCATAAATTGAAGGTGCTTGTTACCTGAAAGGAGTTGTGCATAGCTGTATAATCTGAGAGTGGTCCTTCTTATACACCATGGGATCAGGAAGAGATTGATAAGCAATCAATGTTCTAATGATCAAGATGTTTAGGGCAGGTCTCAAACTGGCCAGATCCTTGGTTGCTAATAATGGAATAATGGATAGGGCTCTGCTTTCCATTCAATTGCAAGAATATTTATTTAGATACAAAGCGAAAACATGTTTTTGCATGAAACTGAAGAAAATATTTACAAAAAACATACTGAAAAAGATATTTTTTTAAAAAAATCTAAATAGCTAAAGAAATAAACCTGCTCAAGTATAGAATCACTGGTTGAAGAAAAACTGCAGCACTTGTAACATCTGGAGAAATAAAGCATCTAATAAATGCTGTAAGAGCATCAATGGCAGTAGACCAAACACTGCAAAAAAATTAAGAACACTAACTAGGTAGATATAACTAAATTATATTTTAAACAAAAAATACACCATAAATAATACATTAGTCAAATGTCTCTTATTCTAAAGAAAGTACACTAGTATCACGAAGAGCATCAGTTATCACTTAAGAATGTAAAGTTTTAAAATTTGACGCCAATACTGTCAAAGCTTTACTATCAGAATTGTGGATAGAAAGAAACCAAAGAACTTTTCTGAACTCTCATGCTACTAGTTCAATCAGCTCAATTCAGCAACTTTGAAGCAATACCAAGAAGAGGACTTTAAACGAGTTGATTCAAAGCAATTCAACCATTGAAGTTGCTTGCCATGAAAATACTGTGGTTTCTTTCCAACCATAATTCTGATACTAGAGCTTTTACCACATTAATCCAAATAATTTGGCCTTAGAATTCAACAAGGGACTAAAGATAAGGTGTGAAATATTGCTTTTGAAAACATTGGAGAATGTGCATTGAAGGTTGAACACAATAAACAACCTAAACAAACAAATCTGGCATAGGAGAGGACATTCGCTTTAATTGGAATGCTTTTATTTACTGTGTAAATTTTTTAACAAGAAATAACACTAATTTTTATCTTCATGTTTATGTTTACTCTGTTTTTTCTCTCCCTTGAGAAGTCTCTTTTCATTATATTAATACAAAAGTTTTGATTTCTATTTTTAATATAAAATAAGAAAATAAAAGAAAATGATATCTTCAACAAGAAAGGGCCCTGAATTGTTCGTGGTTAAATGTTGTGGTGCATTTAGTAGATTGGTATGCTAGATAGGACTTCATTTGCAAAGGTAAGACGACCTCCTTTAGAGCAAAGAAAGATGCTCCATTTAGCCAATCTCAAAGCAATTTTTATGCAACTGGTGCCCAAAACAAATAAGAATTCGGGTTACCCACAATGGCACTCCAAGGTAATTCAATTGCCAGCTTCCTATTTCACAATTCCTCACCTCATCAGCTTTCTTCTCCTTTCGGCCCTCACTGATACACCCTTTGCCCAGGTTCCATTTTGTACAAATTAAATTTTGAAAATTAACTTACCATATCTTAGAAGTCAAATCCGCAGTTTGCTTAATTCCGTGCTCCATATTTGCAGTAAAAAGTGCAGCCCACAAGGAAAGAATATCAAAAACCTGGTCTTCAAGTTCCTTCAGGCAACAAGAAAAGCAACTTAAGCATTTGAAGCAGATATTGAAAACAAACCACGTGACGATCATTGGGCACCTCTTTAGGCATACAAGCCAATAGTGATGATAAAAGTAACCATCCAGCTTCATTCTCAACTGTAAAAGCAACAGGATTGCGGGAGGGATCTGTCAGCATTTTCTTTGATACTTCAAGCACTGATATGGGAAATCTGGTCATGAGAACAAGAATTTAGGGTGATATGACCTTGTTTGTGTAAGAACTACCAAAGAAAATTCTACTAATGTTGACAGAAACTTCAAAACCTCAATTTTGAAAAAATGTTGACAGAAACATAAATCAATATGCTAGGACGCAATGGCCCTATGGAGCCTGAGGCGCAAGGCGCACCAAAAGGTGAGGACTTTTTTACTTAAAGCGCACTATATAAAAAAACACGAAAAACTTATTGTGTGTATACACAATAAAAACACTTTTCATTGAAATAAATGAAGTTTTATCCAAGAATAATACATAAAACACACATAATATTCGATTATCAACCTTCACGTGCTTCGAATGACCTAGTAAGGGGATCTAAAACACAAAAAACGCAAAGAAAATAAAAACCCACGAGGCGCGCGCCTTTTGTCGCCCGGGGCTTCACGTAAGGTGCGCCTTATACACACGCCTCGCAGCGAGGCACTAGAGGTGTGACTTGAGCCAAGGCGCGCCTTTTAAAACACTGGATAGGGCAACAACTCCACACATAAAGTTCCACATTTTTAACAAGCCAAACTTTCATTGAAAAGTGGTTTGTGCTCAAGCAAGACCAATTTTTACAAAGTGAGATCCATTGTTACACCAGAAATTGATATAGGGAAAGATGATTTTTCATTCATATACGAATGTGTTGCAAACAATTGTATCCCAAGGCAAAACACACGAGCATTTTACTCTATAACAGGCAGCAGTTTGGATAAGAAATGAGAATCCTGAAATTTGATTAAGAGTTAACGAAACATCTCCAATAGACATTGATAAAAACAAAAAGTTACCTAGATGGATAACCAAGAGGTAGTTTGGGAGATACAGACACTAAAGCTGCCAATACAGCAGCCTGACCATGCAAAGAATTGAGTTCCAATTGCAGATTGTAATTCTGTAGCCAGAAGTAAAGCCAATCAACAATCTTCATAACTAGTAAAGCATATATCTAATATTTTTTTATGATGAATTAGTCAAGTAAGCAAACCATAACTAGGAATATATCGGTGCTCCCAAGTCCCAAGTAAGCAAACATCAGAGAATGTTATAGAAGAGAAACTGCCTTACAATTTCACCCAAAAAAATATTACATTTTTAAGTTCAACAACAATTGGGTATAAGGGGTTATAAAAAAGAAAAGAAAAAAGAGAACCAATACTAGAAGTCAATGAATGTTCTCTAAATGTCCTGTCATCGGCTAACAAGAGCAATAGTTCAGTTGCATTAGTGTACACCTTTTTTTTTATAGAAAACAGTAACTTTCATTGATAGTTGAAAAATTACAATAAAGCGATCGAAATAGTTACAAAAGATGATGCCAGTGGGCAAATAAAAAAGATAAGTCATAGTTACAAAAAGGGGGAGTCTATGAGCATTAGTGTACACCTAATAACCTATAGGTCATGGGTTCGAGTCCCCCATCCCTATTGTTGAACTAAAAAAAAATATCTTTTCATCAGCAACCAACCAAATTAGCTACTTCAAAAGACACGAAAGTGCATCAATAAAATATAAGCTTAGGTTAGGTATAAAAGAGTGTATCCATCCAATTCATACAATTTCCTCCGCCTCCAAATTCACTAAACAGCAAGTTTCAAACAAAGACACAGAAAATTGAGAGGGGGAGAGAGAGAGAGAGAGAGAGAGAGAGTAAATCCAAAAATTAAGGATGCAAAGAAAAAAGAAAATAATTAAAATTGAAGTTGTAGTGAGTGAAGAATTGAATAGTTAGAAATTGAAATAGTAATTAGTAATAGTATAAATGCATGGTAAAATATGTGAAAATATAGAATAAGAAATATTAGCACCTTTTCAAACGAAACATTCTCTCTTAGAGCTGTTAACATGGTCACTCCATAAGAAAATAACCCACCAACACAGTTAGGATCTACCTCTGTCAACGTGCGCAATGATAGAGAAGCCTCAATGCGTACCTGAATTGAATGTGCATACTTAAGAACCAAGAGTGCAATTAATATACTGCTACCTCATCTAAACATTTTCACCGGAAAATAGAACTAATTTTATTATTATTATTTTTGTAGAATTATGTAATTAAAATTTTATTTTATTTTATTTTATTTTATTCCAATTATAGATTTTTCCTTTGTTAGAATAGATCTTATCCTAGGATACATCTTTTCCTTTTTTGTTCCATTCTCTTGTATTATATATACTCTTGTATTATTGGGTTAAAGGAATAAGAAAAAAAAAAAAAAAAAAAAAAAAAACCTTGTTCCTCAAATAACTACAATTTTCTTTGTACAAAAAACAAGTTCTCAATGAATCAATGAAAAGGGAAAAAAAAATGTTAAAGGATACAAACTCCAAAAAAGAGAAAAAAATAATAATCATAATATTAATATTAATATCAAAACTGGATACACAAACGTAGAATAAGAGAACAATGAGAAGCAGATAACAGAGATGAGAACTTATCCAAAACTACAACAAAAAGCCTGAGAGAGAGAGAGAGAGAATAAAAGGCAAAGAATTGACCGTCCTCCAATAGGTGAAAATCGAAAAGTTGCTTCAAGAAATAAAGCCAAAACTAAGAAGAACCAAACCAACAAGCTTCCTGTTGTTATTTTTGTTTGGTCTTTTGTTGTTCTTGTTTCCTTTTATCTTATTTTTATCTTTGGTTATTTGTATTACTTGTTATTTCTCTCTTTTTGAGGTTTGTAACCAAAGCGTTTGCTTCTTTTATTCTCTTAATGAAAACTTTGTTTCTTGTTTCAAAAAAAAACCAAATGCAGAAATGATTGTTGAGAATTTTGCACCTACGAACTTCCATGATAAACCAGATAACGGAAGGTGGAGAACAGGATGAGGTTGAAGAGTTTTTTTTTATGATAACCCAAACTTTCATTGAGATAAAAATGAAAGAAAATACAAATAATAAAAGGGGCGTACAAAAAAGGAACCCACAAAAAATCGAAGAGCAAATGCTTGGGATTCGACAAGAAGAAGCACCAAAATCTGAAGGCCATCTCGGAGGGGAAAGGAGGAGAGAGAAAAGAGAGATATTGTTCACATCCATTTCCTTTTTATCTGATAGAAAGCATAGGCCTTCATTGATACTGTGAAAGTGATTAGTTATAATGATCCATCAAGTATGGCAGGCCCAACAACATTTTTTATCTAGACCGTTATGCGACCATCCCAGCAGGGACAGAGCTAGTAGAGAAGGATCATCTACAGCCACAGGACTAAGGGACTACTGAGTAGTTAATCACGCGCTAGCCGCAGACAGTGCCAGGCCTAAATTCTTGTCTCTTTAGGACTATGGACACTGCTGGACTTATCTTTAATTTCAAGGAAATGTTTTGTTTCTTGTTGAAAAAAAAAATAGCACGACAATATGAATTCAAAGAATCAACTCAAGAAGGTGTACTCAGAAGTCAGAACTAGCAAATTTTCCCAAATGAAGCAAAAACCAGCATAGCTTGCTGAGCAAGAGTTATCTAAACTAAGCCAATATCATAAACGTATTTAGGAAAAAAATTTGAACGGTGTCTGATGTTTGTTTGAGCTGTTTTTTTATGCCCCTCTTGTCTTGAATGTTGGTTTATATTAGATAGTGTGGACATCCATCTCAAAACCAATTGGTGATAAGAGGAGTAGTCCACTTACCTTTTAAACACTAAGAGATATCTCCACCTTATCAATGTAGGATTCTCAACATACCCCCTCAAGATGGTGTCTCTTTTGGGCTACCAATCTTGGATCGGATCTCAATTTCATTTTTATTGGACCGAATACCCGTTTGGGCTTAATGGGCTCTGATACCAAATTAGATAGTGTGGACATCCATCTCAAAACCAATTGGTGATAAGAGGAGTAGTCCACTTACCTTTTAAACACTAAGAGATATCTCCACCTTATCAATGTGGGATTCTCAACAGTTTATCATCAAAGAAAAAGTTTTGGAGAAAATCATGAAGGGAAAGAAGAATAGGTGGAGAACGAAAGTGAAAAAAATCCTTGTTGAATCATGTTAAATCATCAATCAACCCAAAAGCTTAAACTGGTGGATTGGGGTAATTTTATTATATCAACCAACACTCCCCCTCACTTGTGGGCTTGGAAATTGAGAAATGCCCTACAAGTGGAATTCAATTTTAGTTAAGAAGGAAAACGATACGATAGGGACTGAACTCAAGACCTTTTGCTCTAATATCATGTTGAATCATATTAAATCACCAATCAACCCAAAGGCTTAAGATGGTGGGTTTGAGTAATTTAATTATATCAACCAACAACCCTTCCGTGATCAATATGCAGATAAATAATCAATAACAAGTAAACATCGAAACAGAATGTTTAGACTGAAAATTACAAACAACAACTAGAACTTACAAGCGGTGAACAATGAGAAACCGCAGCAAGAACCGTGCTGTCAAGTACTTCCTTAAACTCTGATGGGACCTGCATATATATAAACAAGCACGGTTTGACCAACTTCTCAAGGGACACAAGTAAAATCTGTATTCTTATTTCATAATACACAAAAGGCATAGGTGCATGTTACGAGAAGAGGTGTTCTTTTTTTAACAACAAACAACACTTTTCATATATATATATATATGAAAAGAGGCTATTGCTCAATGGAACAAGCTCCACAAAGGCAGCGAAAAAAAAAAAACAATAAAAGACAGAAAAAATAACAACCAAACAAACCTGAATAAAGAATTGATCATGAGATCAAACTAAATGGAAAAGAGACTATCCTAATTGATAAAAACTGGTAAACCTGTGATAAGGCTCAGATTATATTTCCTTTACAATAAACAATTTCATAAATGTAGGCATTTGAGGAAAAAGGTTTTTCTTTTTTCTTTTTCATTCCTTTAACCCAATAATACAAGAGTATACATAATACAAGAGAATAGAACAAAAAAGAAAAAAATGTATCCTAAGATAAAATCTATTCTAACAAAGGAAAAAACCATAATTGGAATAAAATTAAATCAAATAAAGTTTGATTACATAATTCTACAATAAATAATATAAAATTACAACAAAAAAAGGGGAAGAAAGCCCCAAACCAAGAAAAATAACAAAAAAAAGCTCCTCCAACTAATCAAATAGTATATGAACCAAAATCGTTAGAATGATCATTAAATTTATACCCCATTTTTTTAGAAGAGAAACAAAAAAATTACACCCCAAAAAGTAATCCTTCAAAATCACAACCATGCCTTACCTCTCCCAGAGTTTTCAGAGTATAAGACAAAGTACGCAAACAAGCAATCTTCATTGAAGGGCTAGCATCTTGAGATTGGAGCTGTCAGATTTCAAAAAAAGTTGTCCCTTTATAAAAATATTAGGTACACAGCCAAAAAAATATTTGATTTAGACAAAAACATCAAACTACTCTGTATTGATAGCATCAAAACCACAATACTATATTCAAATCAATTCTGTCAACCTGCTTTCCTAAAAAAACCAAGAAGTTCCTTTGGGTGGGCTCAGTCATTTGATCAGTAATGCCAACCCTAAGAATATAGAGCACACAAGCCTACAGCAAACAGGAAAATAAAAGTAGTCAGTCAATCAACTCAGAGGGCTAGTGCCTAGTTCTAGTACAGCAGCAAAAGTAGTATCTAATATATGTTTTGAACGAGAAACAACACTTTTTTTAATATATGAAAAGAGGTCACTGCAAGCTTCACAAGGAAGCAAAAGAAAGTAATAAAAAACAATAAGTAAATACAACAAGAAAGTGAAAACAAACAAACGGAAAGGCAAACAATTAAAGAGGAAAAAGAAAAGCAACCCAATTAAAAAAGAAATGTCCAAAATTGGGAAAGCTTCAAAACCCTTAGCAAGAGAGCACCAAGAGGAGGCTAGCGATATTGAAGAGAGAAATCTATCAACTCAACTGAAAAATTCATAGATTCGTCTCAAACCAAAGTTTAGAAAGAATGGCTTTACCCTAAAAAAAAAAATTGAGACATTGACCCTAAAAGAGCTCATAAAAATCCATTTCAATCTGAAGCATGCATGAGCTGAACTTTCAAACAAGGCTCCTCCCCAGAAGCAATAGGATGTGGTTTAAGATCAACGTTGCGTAAACTAACCTCAGACTCTGCATCAGAATCAATATGAGTACAATAGAGATGTTGGGACAAATCCTTCTAAGGGGAGGGTGAATAGTAACACCTTTAATCTTCGTTTGCAAAACTGGAGGATGGTTCAAACATGGTTGAGAAAGCAATTGAAGCTAGAAAGAGAGCGACTGGGTCTTGAATCTTAAAACTGATGACATAATCTTTTATTAACTTCCAAAACAATAAAATGCCCTCATTTGAATCGCTCATTTGCACATGAATGAAATTACAACTAAATTAAGTGATGTAGCCACATAGAGCTTGTCTTCAATGGAAAACAAGTTGTCAAGGAGTGGGTAACGTTGCCAAGAGGTTTAGAATGTAGGAGACAAGGGTGAAGCAAGAAACTAGGTTAGAACGAAATGCCCATCGAAAGTCGCCTCGCCAGAGCTCACAGACTCGACATCGAATCTTGCTCGTGAAACATCGTTGGAGGAATAAAACTAACCAACGCAAATTGACGGATCTCTCCTTTTGAGTGTTGTCGCCAGCTCGTACAACACAACTGGCTAAAGGCGAATCGAAGCATTTTGACAGAGGAAGAAGCAAGATGAATCTGTAAATGAGGCAATGACGGCGCAAAATAAGGGTAGCGACAACGGCGAAAGGAGAACAACCACGAATCCTTTCAGCATGCTTTATTCTCAATCGCGTGCTTCCTTGGAAAAATTTTAAGAGGTCACTCAACCTAAGATTTCTCCAAGTTAAGCACGCTTAATTCTAAAGTGCCTCGATTGAATCACTGAAAAGAAGATGCACCTTGTTGGTATAGGTAAAAGAAATCAATTCATTTTAAGTTTTTCTTAATCATGACTTTCCTATCCCTAGGATCCATCTCATTCAAATGTGGTCTTGGTTAATTCATGCACCCTTTTTAAAATCAAGCATCACATTCCTGCTTGAATTTTTATAAGAAATTCAGCCAAGAATGAGAATATTGAACACCAAATACTAGGGGTGTTCACATTTTATCCGAAAACCGAACCGACCGACCGAAACCGACCGAATTAAGGTCGGTCGGTCGGTTATTATATAGGGTCGGTCGGTGTCG